>AYEL01069366.1:0-51135 GCA_000484575.1 Olivierus martensii
TCTTATTAAATACAATTTTTAATAAAAGTTAGTACTTATACAGCATTGACATTAGTAGAATGTCATTCGATTCGTTAGAAAAAATCGTATTAAAAGCAACCTATAACATTAAAATTTAATTAGAGATAAACTAGATTATGAATTTTGTATTCGTTTTCAAGTTGCATGTACAAAGTGAATTTCCTATATACAGTATACATTGTATATAAATCAGAGTATTTACTTTGTTCTGTATATATATTATATAGTATATATATAAGTTATATAAAGGCGTTCAGGATTATGGATGGAATGCTTTTTCATGCTTTCAACGTTTCACGTCTTCCGTGCGAACCTCGCGAAGAGCATTATTCTATTTTGTAATTTTGTGTACAAGCAATACATATCTCGGTTTTAAGTAGGAAGAGAATATATTGTTATATTCCATCGTGTAGTTCGCGGAGAAATAACGGAAAATCATTCGATTTAACTACTACTAGAATTAAATATAATACTGAAAATTTGTTTCTTAATATAAATATATGATGTGAATAAATACAGTATATGATTTTCACTTTGCTTAATGATCCCATAACTTAAAAAAGGAATATGGAAAGAAACAATATTTTAATCTTGATTTTTATCGAAAGATATGATGTCACTAAGAAATATCAAAGATATTTTTGTAAATTTGTCGCTGTTTTGATCTTCACAAAAGTATTATTCAAATAGCAATTTAAAAAGATAGAAAAACCAAATCAAATTGGCAAAGAAAATTTTAACAGCACGATGATCGCCGGAATCACAAACCTGCTGCAGCAATTACCCATACTAGATTTACGCTTAAACTAGACAAATTATAGCTTAGGGCAAGGGTTCCCAAAGTGCGGCCCGCGGACCAAATGCCGCCCTCAAACTCTACAAATGCGGCCCGCGATGTCAGATCATCCGCCATCTTGAATTCATAGAGATAAAATTCTCCGCGGACCAAATGCCGCCCTCAAACTCTACAAATGCGGCCCGCGATGACAGATCATCCGCCATCTTGAATTCATACAGATAAAATTTATTTATTTTTTTATAAAAATGTAAATTATCATATTATAATTAAAAATTAAGTTTACATAAAAATAACATTTTCAACTTTAATCTAAAATACTAAAAAAAGATGTTACTTAATTTTCACAAACTTAAAAAAAGATAATTTATGAACTTGTTAATGTTGATAATTTTCTTTTAGTACTGCTGACTTTTTTATCATTTTTCATTTTAGTGTAATTATTAAGATAAATGTTTGCTATTCCTGATAAACATTGTTTTTACAAGATTTAAAAGGTCATTTCCACAACTGAATTTATTATAAAGATCTATTCCCAGCAATTCTATTTTTCAATTATGAGTTGAATTAAAAGATTCTTGGGCTTAGAAAATTTAAGAAATGCATTTTCATAAGTCTGGTTGATTAATTTTTGAAAAATCTGAAATGAATTAACTATAATATGAATTAATATATTCTGGCACTATTTTAGTTGTCCTCTGTCTGATAAAATTAAATAGGCCTATTTAAAAATTTCTTCAGGACATTCCAGCTCTAAAAAAGAAAATTCTAAAAAAATCAGACTGTTATTCTTATATATAATAGCAACCAAACGAAAAACAAGCATGCATTTTAATGGCGTCTGAGAATGGAAAGATCTTAAAGCATTAGAAATTATGTTAAATTTACTATTAGAAGAATATTCACTTATCTATTTTATTCAAGATGAGATATAGAAATCTTCTGAAGCAAGTATAAGCTCTCAAATTATATAAAAATGGACAAATTACAAAGAAATTGAGTAAAAATAATGAGTAAAACACATTACACTACCGTTACTACAAGTAAGATCTCGTTGGTGACGTCACGACTGCTTTTCAAAGCAACGAATCTGGCCCGATAAGAAGTGTGTTCCAGATGGCCGTGACTCAACCCAATAAATGGTCTTTGATTAGAAGTTCATTTTCATCATAAGGAAAATATGCATACAAAACAAACCCTGCTTGCATAATTCCCTCCAACTTCACCTGCAAGGTTATTAAATCTTTAGAACTGAAATCCTCCATGGATAAAACATTAATGTTAAATATAACAAGATACAAGTCTAAGGACTACTTTCAGAAATAAACATAAATAATTTATTTTATAGTTAAATTCTCATAATTGCCTTGTATAGTACAAAGACTTTTCAATAAGAGAATGTTCATAATAGCCTCTCACAAACCAGTTATGCAAAAGGCAGAAGCAACTCTGGAATGCTGGAAATTGATCTGGATCAATCTCAAACTGAGGTCACTACAGGTCCTAAGGAAAATACATATTCATGCTCCTTTCTGTAAACTGTGTGAAGATCGCGGAGGGTAGGCGCTGTTAAAAGATGTCGGGATGCCAAAATTGGCCGAATTTGACCGTCACATTTGGCGCGCGCGTCGTCACGCTTGGCGTGCAGTTCCGTGACGCCGAGGTCTGGAATTAGGATTGATTCGCAAACTTATTTTATAAATCAAAATATAAGATATTTATTTACAAGAATATATATAGCAATTAACAGTGATTATAGCAATTACCAATGAATTTTACTTAATTTCTAACTTAAATCTAATTTAGCCTACATTACAATTTTCTGTTTGTGTGATAATACAATGTTGAGAGAGAGAGAGTTCCACGACCTCCACATACCTGAGATTTTTACCAATGTTATGTCATGTAAATAATCCAACTTTGAAAGTTATCCGAATGCTAACACAAAAAGTTCAAATATTCAAAGTGTCCGTTACAAGTTCGACAGTTGTCCAGTTCGTTGTTTTAAATCACACAATACAGTTCCGCACTTCGTCGTGACCATTGTCGTCGTCACTCATCGATCCTCGCGTCGGTTGGCTGCCCCGACGCGACAGGATGAGTTGCTTTCTCGTCGCTCAAAACTTACATCGATGTTGTTTTCTAATAACAAAATTATTGACTTCTAATCTCTTTGACTCTTGTCTCTTTTTTTTTTTTAACACAGAACTCGTATTTATTTATTCTTTCCATCGCATCTGGAGAAGGAACTTTCCCACGGATGAACAAGGAACTAGCGAACTTATTCGAAGTTCCCTGTTAATGTTATCTTGATAAATCTTTATTAATTAATTATTATTTTTAAACAATTTTTTTTTTTCATTTAATTTTTAATTTAAATTTTAACATAATTTCATAATATTTCTATAAGACAAGAGAGTGCCGTTTTGGGTGTCTCCAGGACCTCACAACTGGATATCTGATCATTATTGCTAATGAGCCTGACTAAGATCCTGTTACTTTATAGGAATAGTCACCAAAGGAATCAATTATCAGAATTGGTATTAGGATTCGATAATATCTTAGTTTCCTCAGTCCATCCCAATAAAGAGTCTGTTATTAGTCATATTGATGGTTGTAGTTGAAATATCATCAACCAATAATATAAACTTCTGCCCTTTTGCATTTTTATTCTATCCCAGTTCCTCCAGTTCTTAGTTTTGAGTGCTGGGTTAAAGGGCCTAAGACATACTAAAAGCTTCTTGGCATCTTCAGTATGGACATTCCCAATATAGAATATCATTTTAATTTTAGAAGATCCTTTCCAGAATAACTTTCAGGTGAGTTCCCCACCCCATGAATATAGCTATCCAAGTCCTTAAGAAGCCACTTATATGTGATTTCATTCTCATATGAGTAAAAAAAATTTGTGTCATTATTCAAAATATAGTTCCTTAACATTAGCTGAGGTTCACCTGAAGGAACCCCATTGTAAATCAGAATCTTCTCTTGAATGAGATTGACTTCATTGGCCAATATCTTGGAGTCTGGCTAACTCTTCTTGATAGTGATCATCTTAAAAAAGTCAAAGCTTCAGAATATAACAAACTGAGAGCACAGAGTATTTTTTGCATATCTACCACCACCAGAAGGAGAGAGAAAATCTACATATAGATAATTTAGTTTAGCTGTAGAAAAATGACATAGCTGTGGAACAGTGTAGCACAAGTTCATATAAATGCGAAGACTTTTATTAAGTATTAAGCCTAAAGAAGGTTTTGACTTTCTTAAAAAATTTTACTCTGATTTTCTTAATATTTATTTGTATTAATTTTATAAAAGTATAAAATATATATTCTATAAAGTAAAAAAAAATTAAATGGAAATAGTAATTTAAAATTTATTATTACAGTGTTTTTAATTGCTATTTAAATTATATATTTTGCAGACGAAAAACTGGAGCATTTAGTGCTCGTAAAAAAGATACAGAAGAAGGAGGTGAAAGTAAAACTACATATAGTTTTAGAGAAACTGACAACAGATTGAATCGATTAAAACAACAAGCAAAGCTTAATAATAATAATAAGAATACTCATTTAAAACAAAAACTTAACTCTAATGAAACTGTAGGTATGTTTAAAGTAGTTTGAATTGTATTTTTGAAATATTTATTTTGAAATGAAAATAATAGTTATAAAATCAGTTATAATAAATATTTTCACAATTTTTATAAATATTTGAAATAATTTATATATAAAATTAGTTTTTCATTTCATTTTTATAAAAATAAAAAAATACTGCTATATATGTAATGCTGTTAATACAAGATAGTGTAATGTGTTTGTAAATATTTGGTTTAAAATCTGAATCAACCAAACAATCTAGCCAAACTTCCCCTGGCGGACAAAGTTTAAATTACATTTTTACAACAATTATTTTTGAATCAAAGCTATGGTGCCACCATCTGTTCAGTTAATAATTAATTAATTAAATTTAGAATTAGCACTAAGTTGGTGCCATCTAGTGATTAATGTTTATACTATAATTTTTAAAATTATTTTTCCAAAATAAAATTTTGCCACCGCACCGGACTCAAACCGGGATCTTTGGGTTAACGCCCCAACACCTTAACCAGTTAGACCATGGTGACCTATGGCAGAATTCTACTTCGGGAAGCTTAAGTAATGATCGCTATGGAGACTTACCAGACTAGGCCGAAACTAGCACTCCCAGGCAATCATTACTTAAGCTTCCTGAAGTAGAATTCTGCCATAGGTCACCATGGTCTAACTGGTTAAGGTGTTAACCCAAATATCCCGGTTTGAGTCCGGTGCGGTAGCAAAATTTTATTTCGGGAAAATAATTTTAAAAATTATAGTATAATCATTAATCACTAGATGGCGCCACGTTGGTGCTAATTTTAAATTTAATTAATTAATTATTAACTCAACAGATGGTGGCACCATAGCTTAATTCAAAAATAATCAGAAAAATTTAATATAGGATTTTGTCCGCCAGGAAGTTTGGCAAGTTGATAAAAATGTAATTTAAACTTTGTCTACCAGGGGAAGTTTGGCTATAGATTGTTTGATTGATTCGAAAATGGTTTCCCTGAATATCCCCTGTTTGTTAGTATTATGATTAAAATCTGATTTCATTGCAGCCAATAATTGATCATTCTGACAGAGCTAATTTAACATATTAATTGCTAGAATTGAGAATTCTCCATACAATGTTATTGCTGATTATTGGAATAAGAATTCTCCAGTTTAATAATTCTATTTTTTTCAGTTGTGCATTTCCTGTAAATCATCTTCACTTGATTTATTATTTTTGCATGAGATTTTTTAAACTATTGAATAAAATATCAAATTCTAAAATCAAAGCATAATAATCCAAAATTCAAGTCAATCTGACCAAAATGATATAAAGATATAAAAATATATATTTTTACCAAAAATTTTATATAAATTAACATTTAATTGAAGGATGAAATCAAAATACATGAGTAAGCATCAATTAGGCATTTTTTTATGATCCCTAAATATTTCAGCAACTGGTTCAGTTTTGATTATATTTTGCATTGATATCCGTACATCAGATAAAATCTGCAAATTATTATATAAACCAAGATCAAAATATTGATTAAGTTAAATATAAGTGTAGGGTTGCCCTTTTTTTTCATAATCAGACTCTGTATTTTACTGTTTGTAGATGTCTAATAAGAATAAACAACAATAGAACCAGACTTTATTCACTGTATATTTATTGTAATTTGAATCTTAGGATCGTCTTTATGAAATGAAAAACCAGTAAATTGCTGTCACTTCAGAAAATCTATCTTCAATTAATTAAATAATTTCTTTATTTTATAATACAGTGTGTAATTTTAGTATAATTATCCCAGCAGTAGTAACATGAAACCCAATCATGAGTGAGAAATGCAAATTAGCATGCAATCTAATTAACTATTAATTATGCAAAATTTTCTGTTTTGTTAAAATAAATCTTCCAAATGTAAAAAACCTTATTTTTTCAGCAAAGTGTCTATTTACTAATGCAAAAAAATTATTTTCTTATTATATTTTATTGATTTTTAAAGAAGTTTTAAATAATATAACAACTATTTATCAAGATTATGCAAATAAACAGAGTTATCATATTTCATTTAAGCCATAAATCTTTTTCCAAAGTTAAAACAAATGCATCTCCAGTTTTATTTATAAACAGACAAGGTGATTTTATTACCCAGGTAGTTCAAAGTCATTTGGAAGTGGTGCATGAATGGGGGGATGCAAACAAGTGCAATAAATCTGACTGTAGGAGTGTGAAATATAATTCTTCAACTTCGAAGATTCTGAATTGTTCATAATATAAAATTTTACTTCATATTCTAATTTTTTTTATATTCTCTGATATATTTACTTGTTTTTTATTGTAACATTTTCTGCCCAAGAAAAGATATTTATTTTTTAGAAATTTTTTTTAATCAAATGTATAAAATGCAAATTATGACGATAAATAGAATCAAAAATTTTCTCCCGACTTAACAATTAGTGATGATAAAGTAATTTGTTCTTTTTCTTAAAGAGAATGGTTGAAAGTTTAATAATCACTATATATTAAGGTTCTGGGATCAGAATTTGTGACATGTGCATACATTTCCGGTTATAGCATAATATTCATTTCTTTAAATATTGTTTATTATTTTATCTTTTGATATTTATTTCTTAATTGTATTGTTATTTAAGCCATTTCAATTTTTTTTTTTTTTTTTTTTTTTTTTTTTTTTTATTTCTCAAGATTCAAGATTCTCTTTCAAAAATTCTGAGAATTTTGAGATTCTAAAAATGTTTAATTGAATATATTAACTTAAAGTATAAAAGCACTATAAGCAAGGTAATAACAGTTTATTAGCATATAACGTTCTTTCAAATATTCTTGAGATTCTAAAAAATGTTTAATTAAAAAAATACTTGTTTTTAATAAGGATAAAAACAAAATGAGGCAGTAAAAAATCATGCAAAATGAAAACAAATAATATTGAGTTGTTTTATATTTGTTTTTTATTTAATATTTTAATTATATTGCAAAATAGATCACATTTCAATGATATTGAAAAAATAATCGCATTTGTTTTACAATTATTGACAGTTTTTATTAAAATAGCTTTTCAATACACATAAACAGTCTATCCATTTATCTGCTAAATGGGTCCTGTGTTTGGATACAAAAATTCCAAAAATGGAATTTTTGTGCCTAATCTTATGTAGACATGTATGAGGTTTTTAGCCTATATGATTGCTTATTTTTTTGCATGTCACTATATTTGAATATCCAAACCAAAGGATATTCATCTTAGAAAAAGTTTAAGACCATCCTATTTTGGCTATGTAATTTTCTAAAAGAGCTCTATAGTTACTGACCATTGGTTGAAGTTGGAAGTTTTGGGGAATGATTGAGGATTAGATATTCACTCATATCCTCTGATATACTAAATCAGATCACACTATCCTCTATTTACCATAGACATCATTAGATGTCATTGTTACTCTGGCAATGCTACTCTGGTTACTGAATGGGGTAAAATCCAGGTTTTGGCTTTGTTATATAAACATTGTCACAAATCTGCCTATAGCATAACATGACAGGTCTACAATAATAGAAATCTTTAAAATTGTACAAAAATCATTCATTTTCTTGCATTTTATTGATCTATGCATTATTTTAGGTTTATATGCCTGTTATATTAGGCATATAAACCTAATATCCTTTATAATATGCTTTTTTTAAGTATTATGTTGTAATTAGTTTCAGATATTTTTCTTTTTGAAATATAGTTAGTAGAAGTGATGCAGATAAACCACATAACTCAGGCTTCGGCAACCTATGACCTGCAGCTCACCAAGTGACCCATTTCATAATTTCAAGTGACCCACTTGAATTCCGAAAATAAAGTATAATATACAAAAATAAATTATAAAACATAAATGTGAAATGAACACTTGAAGAATACATAAAAAAATAAACTGAAAATAAATAATAACAATAACATTTTTGTTTGATTACAAAGTTGCAATAACAAACATGCATAACATAATTTCAAGGAGAAATCGATAAGGTTGGCAACATCAATCAATAATTAGAATTAGAATTTTAATTTTTATGTTTAAAGTTTAAAGCGTATTGTAATTATTTTCTCAATAAAATTTATCTTATTATTCACGAAAAAAGACTGTTTTAAAATGAAAATACCACTGGCCCTAAACTCGTCTTCTTAATATGCACATTTTGGTTGATTTTGACCCGCAGCCATAAAAGGTTGCCGACCCCTGACATAATTTATTCACTTACAAGAAGACTGCACAGGTCGTGACTCGTTGATTTTGACGAAAAAATTTGTGCATGCAGAACTCCACTAATAAAGTTCATTGGACCAGCCATTCAACGCAATACTCAAGCAAACTCCAGAAAAAAATTCGTAAATTTTGACCAAAATTTATATACGCGCTCTTTTAAGATACTTCGCGATGTAGCTGTAGCCTACTCAGTAAGATGCACGCTTCATATCCCAATGGTCGTGGGTTCGAGGCACGATGGTTTTTGTTGTTTTTATTTCTTCTAATTTTCTTTTTTATTTTGTTGTAAATTTATGGGTATGCTTTAATATTTATTTATTTTCGAAAATAAATTTTTAAAAATATTTTTATCATGGCTAAAAGTTTCATATTTGTTGCAGTCATTTCTGTTATTAACATAATATTATTCAATGCACTTTTTAAAGAATAAGTTGCATTGAATGATAAATTCAGCTAATAAATAGTACATTTATTTTTACTTGTTAGCATTAAAAACCGATTGCATCATATAAAGAGAGCAATTATAATATCAAAATGCAAAAACTTTATTTTTAACTTTACAGATACATTTATGAAAAAGTTTAAAGCATAAATAAAAAAAATTATTTGATGATTCAAATAATTATTTGAAAATAATTTCCAATCAAATAAGATAAAAAATTATTTGAAAAAGTATTTAAATAATGCCCAGGTCTGATAGATAAGTACTGTTGTTATAATTCTTCTTCACTGGATTATATTTATTTTTATAAAACTTTAATTTAATTTAATTTTTTATTTTAATAGCTGATGATAAAATACAGCGGTATCTTGTTTTAAATCATTTTGATTTGTGTCATTTTTGACTTTGTCATATTTTGCTAATAATAATAGGAAAAAATAAAAGTCTACTAAAGGCTGATTTTCATGGGTGTTAACACGATATAAATGTGCTGGTATATTGATGCTTATGACATCACTTCTGCTATGGTTAGATTCTATATCTTTACATTGATGTTAACTTTTCAATTTTCTATGCTACATACAAGAGTACATTGATCATTCATCATCGAAGTATGAGCTGGTTGTTGAAATTTTGTTGTTCTCTGAAACGATATATATCATGCATTCATGCAGTTCTTTAGATTTTTATTTTTGCAACCGCAAAACAATGACATTCAATAAATTGATGAATGAAGTCATTGATAAATAAAACAATTCTTAAGTTTCACTATGCATGTTGAATCAGCTAACTTCAAATGATGTTATAGTAATTGTCCAATAGCTAAATGATGTCTTTTATTTATGTTGCGTCGTACACATTTGGTTTGAACATTGGTATGCCCGACGTCTTATGTTTGATGCATTTATGTCAGTGTATTGACGCCATGTTTTATGCCTATGAGAAACCTTAATGTCAGTTTATGCAACTTTACATTAGGTTAGTCAGCAAACATATTAAAAACTCATAAAAATTTTAAAAATCACGTAAAAACCAATAAAAGTGCAAAACCATATAAAAATGAATGTTAAAATATGCAAAACAATTTATATGAAGGATAAAAATTCAAGTTGGATGTGATGTGGCTTTCTCCCACCTTTAAGACTTTTTTTTTTATGATTTATTAAAAAAAAATCAAAGAGAGAAATTTGAAGGGAGAGCGATGCAGTGATAGAAATATGTTGATAATATTTTTTCCAGCTCATAGACTCATGTTTCTTTCAGTTTAAGTTAAAAATAAATTATAAACAAAGGATAACATGATAGCAAGAAAGATATTATTGTACATAGGTATTATATGAATTTAATGAGAAGTCGACAATTGAAAGACAAAAACAAATATCTTGTCTTTCCCCAAAAAAAAAACAATGAAAGAGAGGTTAGCATTTTTTGCCCAGTGTTTAACATATAAAAACTTGTTTTGGAGTTGTGCGATGGACACATACCCAAGTGGACAAGAACATAGAGGCGAACCCAAGAAGGCAGACCTAGAAGGAGCAATTCATTCTGTTTTCCGATCCAATGGTAAATCTGCCAACAAGAAGTTTTGGATTGTGAACACTTTGCTGTTTTTTTTTTTTTTTTCAACTGAGTTTTGGATCGTGACTTTGCTGTTTTTTTTTTTTTTTGTCAACTGACAGTGAAAGGTCTTCTCCAATCATTAAATAGTGAAGAACTCATTCCATCCCAAGACTGTGAAAGACTCTTAGTTGAATATTTAATTAGAAGAGATTTATAATAACTGTGGGGATCGAGCATGGGACATCTGTACTTTGTCATTCCCCACCTCGGTTTTTCCCTGGTCACGATTAAGACAAAACAAGAAAAACAGAAGATGTATAAAGGAATTTAACAGAGAGGAGAGCGACACACTATTACGATAAATAATAGCAAAATGCAATTAATAATGGCAAATGCGAATAAATAATAATAAATAATGGCAAATGCGATACATCATGTCGTATTTTGACCATCTCATGGACTTTCGCCCCCGATAATAAATCGTGAGCTATATTTACATACAGGTGTCAAGCCAAAAAGAGGAGAAACTGACACCTGGCACGTCAAGCTAAAAACATCATGTCTATCCCTGGGAGAAAGGTTAGAGAAAAGGTCACATTATCATCATCCTATTTAAGAGGGAACATCATCCTCAATCCAGGCTTGTTCCACGACATCTGCGTTTGCTTGTTTCCCAATGCTCGCCTGTACTCGACGTCTTCGATTGTTTTCCAAGCCATTTCTAGAAAGCCAAAATTAAGTAAACTAGGCTTGTTCATCTGCCTCCTTCATCTGTAGACCTGTTGGCCTGGTACTGTCCATACCCGGCTAACCCGATGCTTGAAGCTAAAGTTTGCACTGCCAATATAAGCCACCATCTTTGGTCCAGTGTAGGACAGTTGTCTCCTACTTCAAGTCCATCATCCTTCTGTGTGTTCATCTGCTAGTGTTTGTGTGTCTGTGAAGGACTAAAGACTGTAAAATTTAAGGACTAGACACTGATTCCAAGATAATGTCAACAGTTTGGTTATCCGAGGAGTTCACCTCTTGATTTATTCTGATGAAGAATTATTCATAACAGGTATTTCTCTCTAAATGATGCCACTTGTCATTTTATCATGTATGGAAATCTCTCAAATAAATAAAGGATGTTGTATTTGTTGAACATAGTCTTGGTCAATTTGCTTGACTCTCATTACCTATCCTTACACACATCTCTTACCACACTTTAGGCCAATGCCTGTCAAATCATCCTCGGTCTTACATAACAAAGGTATTTCCTCTGTCACTATTGTAGGGGTACATCTGTAAGTAGAAATCTCTTGTAAATAAAGGTAGTTATGGTTATTTTTTGATTATAATCTCTGTCTCCATCGTTCACATCAGCTTCATTACCCATAATGTGCTGTTGGCTTGATGTCTGTCAGTTTTGTCATTAGTCCCGTGCACTTCACATTTATAAAATTATTTAAAAGTTTAAAAATATTATTAGTAATATTATTAATAAATAACCCATAACATGGGTTATTTTTAGGGGTTCTAGGTCATTTTTAAAGAGTTTTTCCAATTTAAGTCATGAGTCTTGGAATGAATTAACAATGTAAGGCAAGGTATGATTGTAATTTTTTCAGTCTTATTTATCTCAAACCGCAAGACTTTGTTTGATATTCTTTTTGATCATTTTAAAAACGTAATGATTCTTTTTATCATCTATAAAATTTAAAATAAAAAAATATCTGATTTTAACTCTTAGTGGTTTAGTCTTTTTCCAAATATGTTCAGTTTCATTATGGCTGATAGTCTGCATTTTTTTAAATTATTTTTGCTATATTTTAACCTAATCTTCTGATTGAATTAAACTTTTTATTTCTGACAAACCTACTTTATAATGGGAAAAAATCATTTTTTACAATATTTTTCTTATTTTTAATAAATTTTTATGTAAGTTGATACATCCTATCAAAATTATGTAAACAAATAAAGGAATTGAATTTGACAACTTTAAATCTTTTACTAATGTCAAAATAAACATGATTCCTATTTCATTTATAAACAGAGGAGTAGATGTTATGAGTTGGGGTTGTACAAAGTCATTTGGAGGTGATATGTCAGTGGGGGTTGTATGTGAACTAACTAAATCATATATTATATCAAATTTAAATTCATATTCTAATTTTATCACATTCTCTGATATATTTCTATATATATTTTGTTATAATTTCCAAGAAGAAATTTTTATTGTTTTATGAATTTTTTAATCGGCTGTATAATATGCAAAGTATGATGATAAACAGATTCAAAAATTCAATCTGATATTATAATTAATGAAAACAAAGTAATTTGCTTTTTTTTTAAAAAAGAAACGTTGAAAGTATGTTATTCATTATATACTGTGATACTGGGGTCAGAATTTATATGATATAAGGCTACATCATTTCCATTCAAATCATTTCTTCAAGTATAATTTATTAATTTATCTTTTAATGTTTATTTTTTATGTGTATAATTACACATTAAACAATTTCTATCAGAAATTTTATGAAACTTTTAAGAAATTTATTAATATAAATAAAAGAAAGCAATAGCCACATACTGGAATATGTTAAATCATTATTCAAAATTTAATAAACAGCTTAAATAAAAATCCAGTATCAGATAAATAATATACAGGTAGGCCTCGATTAGTGCGAATAATTGGTTCTACGAATTTCTCGCACTATTCCACCAATTTATTTGCACACATTCTTGTCAATCTCATTAATGTGTGTAGCCACTTTTGTGATACCTACACAAAGAATATACTCATGTATCAATATTATTTTTAAAATATACTTTTCTTATGTTACTTTCTCAGTTTTTGTTTGTATGTAGAGTTCAAAAGCATTGATAGAAAATATTTTTTTCATTGGAAACATTAGAAAATAATTTGTCCTACAAATTAATAAATTCAGACAATTTTCTTTAAAAACATAAATATTTTATTAAACTGATTGATTGCTAACAACCTATTACATCAGAATGTTACAAAATATTAGGTACCAGTGTAATTAATTTGTAAAAATAAATTTACAACTTAATATGAATGGTGAAATTTATTATGCTCATGGTTAATTACATCATCATAATTTGGAATAATCTCGCTAGTGTTCATATGCACTGTACAGAGTATCCATTGTTTTATTTTTTCTTTTCGATTAGAATTTTACAAATGGCCTTAAAACTGTTGTGTTCTAGTTTATGCATCAGGCTATACAAGATGCTTTTCTGGACCGGCTTTTGCCATCCTTGATCTATATAATAATTGGTTTATCCTAATTAATGCCACATACAACTTTAGACTGAAATATCTCAAGACTATGCAATGAAACTATATAAATCCTTTTGATTTGACTTTCTATGAATTGTACTTAGAGTTTGTGACTATTAAATATTTAAAAAAAATATCTATTCTAAAAAAAGATTAAAAAATTCAAATATCAGCAAAACTTTATAACTTATTCGATAGATGATGCAAAGTGTCCATCTGGAATGTTTGCTTTCTTGTTAATCATTCACTGATCACAATATATTCTTTTATTGCTGCTGTAGCTGCAATGGGTTTACTAGTATTTATTAAGTCTTTTATATTTATTTAAAATTATCTAAAATTTCTTCTATCAATATAATTTATATACATTTATATGAATTCAACTCTATATGTAATTCGACTATCCTTTTATTATCTTTATATAAAAGATAATAATAGTATAGTCTTTTTTTCCTTTAGAGAAATGACTAAGGTCATTTAGAGAGAAGGGCAAAATATTTAAGAAGCAGGAAAATTTTTTCCCATTCCTCCCATAATTTAAACATTGAGTATAGTCTAATTATGTATAGAATTTAATTTATTAAATCAAATATTTCAACATAAGACAAACTCAGCACTATCATGCAGTAGAGTAAAAGTATTTATTTTATATAACTTCGCAAATGTTTTCGGTTTGGCACCATTCTCAAGTGATATTTCAAATCATAAAGAGTTTTAAGCAGTTTAAAGAAAAATCATATTTTTGACAAATATTTCAAGCCAAATTAACCCCAGGTGGAATAATTCCTAATTAAACTTTTTGATTTTAACAATTAATTTTTAAATTGGGAAAATTAAAACTTATAGTTTAATTAATAATTAAACTATAATTTTTAAATTAATTTTCCCAAAACAAAATTTTACCACTGCACCAGGATCTTTGGGATACCATCCTAACGCCTTACCAGTTAGACTATGGTGGCATCTGGCAGAATTCCATTTCGGGAAGCTTATGTAATGATTGTGCTAGTATCAGCCTTGTCCAATAAGTTTCCATATAATCATTACATAAGTTTCCTGAAATGGAATTCTGCCAGATCTGCCATAGTCTTGTCATAGTCAATTGAGAATGGTCTAACTGGTAAAGTGTTGAGGCTTTATCCCAAAGATCCCAGTTTGATTCTGGTATAGTAGCAAAATTTTATTTTGGGAAAATTAATTATTAACTCAACAGATTGTGGCACTATAGCCTTGATTTGAAAATTAATGATTAAAATCAAAAAGTTTAATTTAATGTTTTTCCCCCAGTTAATTTCTCTTAGAGAGTTTTAATTTATATACATTTATATGAATTTTATTGATAGAAAAAATTTTAGGGTGTGTGTGCGTGCATGTATGTGTGTGTGTATATATGTATATATATATATAATGTAAAAAATTTTTATATTTTAGATGCTCAACCAACTGAATCAGAAAAAGAAACTTATTGCATTGCACAAGAAGTTTTACAATACTCTCGAGATATACTTTTAGAATTGCAGATGTATAAAGGAGCAGTAAATGAAATAAGAGAGGTTAATTTTAATTTCCTGTTAAATAATGAAATAATAATTAATTTGTAATAATAACATAATATTTCTTAATAGGCAATTACTAATCCTTGTAATGAAGCATACCAAGCAAGAGCATGGGAAGCAGTTATTCCTCTTGTTTCAAAATTGAAACAGTTTTATGAATTTTCTCAGCAACTTGGTATATAGTTTTATTAATTTTGTGTCTAAATTTTATAAATGATTATTAACTTATGTATTATTTTCCTCCTCCAACTAGATGATGTTGTGCCTCGAATTTTATGGGAACTGTGTTCTGGACAAATTCCTCCTACACAGCATCTTGAAACTCAACAAGCCTTAGTAAAGCAGTTTGCTGAAATTTTAGATTTTGTTCTTAAGTTTGACGATTTAAAGGTAAGGATTATTCTTCTACATTGCATTAGTAATTATTTCCAATATAATGTTCACTTATAGAATACAGGCAGTCTTAAATAAGTAGATTGTTCAATGAAACTGTAGATAAGTTGAAATGTGTATCTTTGAGCACACCTTAAATAGTAGCCTATTGAGGTATCACAAATACTTAACATTAAAAATAGTTATAATTATAGAACTAGCTATAGTATTCTGAAATGCTTTGTATTGATAAGGAATATTTATTCAACAGAATATTTGTCTTTCAGCAGATTGTCATTCTCCATGATTATTTTTAAGATGAATATCTGTTCAACAGTTTTTGTCTTCCACAAGTTTTGTTCTCTTATGATTGATTTATAATGGAATATTTTTTACACAAGACTCACTATTCAAGGAAAGTTTTATTTTATAATGATTATTTTCAAGATAATTTTTTCAGTTAATATCTCTTGATTTCAAATATTGTGTACCATGTTAATCAAAGACATTTTACATCTTGTATTAGACTTCTTTGAAATTAACTTTGTTTTTTAGGTCTTTCACAATTTTGATTTGAATTATTTAGGACTACTATATGAAAACATTCCAAGACATTATTCAGCAATATATCTGTATGATGAGAATTTAAACTATCATCAGTAATGGAGAACGTCTTCATTAATTAAATCCTATTAACTATCTAAATCAGCAGTTTGAAACTTGTGAACCCTTATGCCATTACTGCAATCCTCATAGCATTTACTATAATCACCAGAATATATAAAAGATATTAAAAATAAAAGTTATAATTGGTTTGCATGGATATTTGAAAATTACTTTAAAGTGTTTTTAAACTGTATTAGAATTCAATAAAACAGAATTTTTCAATAAAAAATTACTACTCAAATTTATAAAAATTAATATTATTTATAAATGATTTTATAATTTTGAACATAAATTTATGTAAATCATTTTAAGGAAATTAAAATATAAATACAAGTAATCCTTGACTTATGACAATTTGCACTTACAATGGTCAAAAATTATTATTAAAATTCTCTAATTCAACTTTTCTGCCTGCATATACATGCATATATCATATTGCTTTTGTATATGCATTGCATCATTGCCATTAGTCCGCAAACAAAGCCTTTCAACAATACGCAATAGTTGCTAGTATGATTCATTCAGTTCTAACTTATCGGTCTTTGGCACATTAGTCGCTAATCAGAAGTCAAAGTGTTTGTTTCTCTTGTTGCAATTTTTGTATCTTGTAACTCTCATGTCACGTGTGTGTGTGTATAGCAAGCCTAGTGATAAAATTAGGCCAAATTATAACACAATTCTGAATATTTATCCAATAAGTAGATCTAATCCAGCCTAAATAGTGTTAGTGATTAAATTAAAACTCAACAAATCTCATGTTAGCACTTACAGCTAAATATGTATAACATACAATGTTCATTCAGAGAAAGAAATAATAGAACAGAATGTGTTAGTAATAACAAACATAATCTTTCCGATATATCTATCTCCAAAAGAAAAAGTGTGAGCACATATATCACTGATGTACCTGAACCACTGTAATGGCCAAAAGTGAAAAGAGAAGTTCTATTTAAATAATTTCTAAGAAAGATTTTTGATAAGGAACAGTGATTGCAATATACCAGAGAAGGCAGATTGCCTGGAAATTTTATAGTCATTCAAACCCATCTCTTACACTATTTAATCCTATAAATTTTTATTTTTTTTATATTTTTGGTTTTTAAATTTTATATATTTTTCCTTTAAATAATAGTAGTAAAAAACCTCTATCATATCCAGTATGAGAAATAATGATGTTACCATTTGGACAATCTAGTCTTCCATTGTCTGCTATTATTATTAAAATTACTACATTGTTGGTCATTTTTGACCTACTGATTTTTTACAATCTATAAAGGGATAATCAAAACATAAGCCCATTGTAAATAAAGGAGCACTTGTCTCACAGTATTTTGGTTAGATACAATGAAGGATTCAGGATGGGCTACCACTGAATCCATTCTCATAAACTAATTAACAAAAAAGAGAGAAAAAAACAACACTATAAATATATAAATATTAACAAAATTTAACAATACTAATATTGTGTTATACAGGGTGGCCAAAATAAAAGAGGCCCTGTGTTATACTGAATGTGATATTTGAAGCTATCTGAGCGGTGCTATTTCTTGACATTAGTGTGGCGCTCGAGCGGGGCCACGTGATGTCGAGCGGCGATTTAGTGAATGCGATTGCAGAAATCTCACCAAATGAATTGGCAAAAGTTTCCAGAAACATGCTGAGACGTGCTGAGTTGTGTATCGAAGTTCATGGTGAACAGTTTCAGCACCTCCTGTGAACTGTTGACCTATTGAATGTTCAGTACGTTGTTCTTCATAATAATAATTTACTATTCTGTATTCTGTATTTACAATAAACGAATGAATTTTCTGTATGTTGTTAATAAGACACGGGGCCTCTTTTATTTTGGCCACCCTGTATTAAATAATAGTGAAAATGGAGAATTCTTGAAGATAAATACAAATTCCAAATTTATCAGATTTTATGTAGTTTTTGTAAAACATACCTGAATTTAGTTATTGTTACATTTACAGAATTTATATATTTAAAATTTTATTATAACAATAAATAATGCATAATTATTTAAATATTAAAATAAATTTTTGTTTGTACAGATGACTAATCCTGCAATTCAAAATGACTTTAGTTACTACAGACGAACTGTCAGCAGGTTAAGATTGGCTAATCAAGTAGGTAAATCTAATAAATTTAATTTTATTTCCAAATTGATCAATTTACAGTTTATTATAAGTATGTATGATACTGAACAAAATTTCAGTATTCTTCTTATGCCAAAGGAAGCAGATTTGAGAAATAATAAAAATAATTATTTTTTTGTATTTTGTAAAGTACAGAAATTGTGTTCAAAAAATCCACACAAGTTTTTAAGATATTTTACATACAAAAATTATAAAATATTTTTTATCAAAGTATTAAAAAAATCATTATAATAACTGCTAGCAAAATAGACCTAATAGATATACAGTTTGAATATGCTTTTAAAAAATTTATGTCAGCATTTTATTATTGACTTAGAAAATAAATATCAATTGACATACTTGTTTTTAATTTAAAAAACTTACCATTAACTTATACAATTTAAAATAATAGTAATACAGTACCGGTAAGATGCCATCATCCGTTTGGGGACGATTTTTGGTGGCTAATCGAGGTTGGCAGTTTATCAAAAATACATTTCGTATAGAAATGAAATGAACTCCAAATTTATCGAATTTAATAAAATATAGTATATTTATATTTAACATTCAAACTTAAAATTTCTAAAATACTGTATTTACAGTTTACAATAAAAACTGTTTACACTTTAGTATATGTATCATATATATGTACAGTATTATATAGAAAACAATGAGAAAGTTTTTGGAAAGCAAATGGACATAACAGACTTCATCTACAGCAGTGTGTTCAACTCATCAATTGCAGAGAAATTTTTGGTCAATCTCTTGTTTATTCCTCCTTACAAATTTAATTAAAACTGAAAACAATAATTTATCATTATTTTGTATTATTTTTTAATTCGTTTTAAGTGTATTGCTATTGTTTATTTATTTTTCGTTAAAATTGTCAAATCAATAATTTTCTTATCAGTTGGAAATATACACACAAAAAGTTTCCAATATTAACTAATGTTGTACAAAAAATTCTATCATGTTTCGGATTGACATAATGGTCAGAATCTGCTTTTTCAAATATGAACATCATAAAAAATCAGGAAACCAAATTACAAATAATCATTGGATAATTATCTGGATTGGCCATTTTTTTCATATCAACTTGACTATGAAAGTATTGCCAGTTCCAAACAATGCCATATTTCACACTAACTTTTTTTTTTAATCAACCAGCATTTTCTGTAAATTATGAGTTTGTAATCAATCTGTTGTTTGTTAACTTTGATTTTCCAAAACAAAGAAATAAATATTTTATTCCAATATATTTGTTTTATTAAAATAATTTAAAAGTGATAAATTTTTAGGGCTCAGAGAATGAGTCCTCCGAAGTGAGTGAGTGCATTTAACTGCATAGTTGTGCATAATCAGATATCAGGTTGGAAGAACAAATTTTTGTAATGCATGATTAACTGTTAACTCCATCTGTCCCACCTGCTGGTTACAAATGAATCCAGAAAACTTTTAATATATACAGTACTGATAAATTTCAGGATGTGAGTCACCTTACATGTCCCTGGCAACAAGTACGAATACAATACCAAAAGGAATATTTGTTTAGACATTTCTGCTGGCGGGATAGTATCTTATCGGGGTTTGCCTATTCCATTTACATAAGGAAGATCTGTTCTGCCAAATTTCTTGGCAGTCAGCAAGGGTGACGGCTTAATGGGGGGCATCTTATCAAGGTTTGGCGTTATATCAAACCTTGATATAATCTCAAATTGTGGCCATTATTATTTCAAATATACTTAAACCCAAATTTATGCGTCTTATCAAGGTTTGACTGTATTTGAGAAAAGCAGCTAAAATGATATAATCTCAAATTGTGGCCATTATTATTTCAAATATACTTAAACCCAAATTTATGAGAATGAAGTGTTTTTGAAAAATGTTTGTAAATCAAGGACTAAGTTACTATTGATTTGTATGGAAAAAATTATAATGTATTCCTGACCAAAACATCACTTATTTTTTACTGAAATATCTTCTAATTATATAAATGAACACAAAATTGCCCCAATAATCAGCATTATCATAATAGAATCTAAAAAAAGGCAGTTTTCTTAAAGAAATTCTATAATAAATAAGTTAGCAGACAGTATATAAGTATTACATAGACTTTTAGTCATGCAGATCATGAAATAAAACTGCTATTACTATCTGAAGAATTTGGGTACAATTCCAAATAAAATCTTTTTTTGTGTTTTTAAAAGATCTGAATCTAACATGTTTATCTCCATTCTTGAAGGCCTCTTGGTTGATTCTATTGCAGTGTGAGTGAGCATATGCAGTAGGTTTTGGAATAGTTTCCACCGTTAAATATCATAAAAATTAAAAAGGAAAACAGCATAAAAATTAAAAGGGAAGAAAAAAATGTCCCCAATAAAAATCACTATCTGCTGTTGTTTAGAAAAGGTCCCTTAGATGCCTGTGAATAATTGAATGGGATGAACAGATGATTATGGCAAATTCCTTGACTATTGCCTCTGAATTCCCCTTCAAAAGCTCTCAGCACATCATTATCAAGCTCATCAGGTCATTCTTTGTGTGGTGAGTCCATGAGGGTCCTGTTCTCCAATTGGAATTTCTGGAACCATTCTTGATACTGACATTTAGGGTACTTTGCCCAAATATGGTATTGCTGTTTTGGGTCAACAGTTGCTGTATTGCAAAGTCACAAATTCTAACAGACACCAATCTTAATTATTATAACTAAACCTAACGGTCTAACGACTCTGCAAATCCAGAGTTCAGCCTGAGCTTAGGTCTTTTATTATTTCCTAAAATAAATATATTAAATCCAAATCAGATAATCACTATCACTAACTAACTTCTAATCAGTAAAAACAAAACAACCGGAAACTTACAACTAGAAGTATCGAATAAGTGTTAGGTCTAAAACAACAAAACGACGTTAGAAACTAACACTAATAAATTGAATAAATTCTCAAAACAAGTTAAATAACAAAAATATAAAATATATTAGACTCAAAACACTTACAAGTGTAAACAAAGCTTTATTTAAGCAAGAATAAAGCACGATTCAAATAACCAACAAACTTATTTAATCAAAATTCAAATATCCAAAAATCAATTAGTTACAATAAATATATCATTAAATACTAACTAATTCTAATACTTCCACCACTGATACAAACTTCGAGCAATTGTAGATCTTTACAAGAATTTAATCGTCACTTAGCCAACTTCACTTTGATACCAACACCTCGCTATGTCGTTGGTTACGTACGTTTTTATACCTTGTGACTTACAATCCCAATCTTGACTCATTTTCATAATGTCGTGCAACAATTTAACTTTTCTTAGTTTACAGAGTAATAAATTCATGTCATCCTCTTTACAATTTAATTATAAACCGAACAAAACATCAATAAGAGATCATTCTTATATTCTCATAACAGCTCAGCGATAAAACTTATTTAGATTGGATGACGTCACTAGCTGGGGAAGCTCATTCAGAAGATATCTATCCATTCTGTAACACATGATTTCTAAATACTGAGATGGAGAATGTGCAAAGTAAGTCAACTCTTAAACTAAAATATAATATGTTAAATAATAATGAAAATAACGATAAATAATAAAAGAGCATAACAAAATAATAAACAGGATAGTTTAACTTGTTGGTTAAACTCATATAGCACATAAATGCAATATCTGAAGAGCACATAAGGCATACTTTATGGTATACTTTATGTGCTCTTCAGATATTGCATTTTCTATGCATTTTAACAGCACAAGAAATGCAGATATAACTGCTGTTCTCTGCCTTACATTACGTGAAGAGTATGCCTTCTATTTACTTCGTCGTCTGGTCACCAGAAGAAGCAGTTCTGTGAGATATGCAAAAGATGACATTACTTATGGGATTATGCCGGAGCCTTTGTAGTCTGGCTTGTAAGGCATTGAGACGGTAACCTGAAATCCCTGGTTCGATTCCAGGCCAAGACAAATTTTTAATTTCGGGAAATTAGTAAAAATTATAGTTCAATTATTAAATAATAGATGGCCCATCTTAGCCTAAATTTAAATTAATAATTATTAATCTGACAGATGGTGGCACTGTAGCATAAATTTAAAATAATTATTAATTTGGCAGTTATTCAAAAAATAACGCTGGGGGAAGTATAGCTAGTTTAGAATCATTACTTATGGGATGACCTGATAGTTCAATGAGAGCAGTGAATGGGATTGCTCCTAAATAAATCGGGAGTTATGGGATCTAGAATTGAACTCTGATAGACAATTGTTAGATCAAAATGATCCATGAAAAGATCTCACAACACACACACCAAAGAAAGAGTAGTCCTACCGTACAGTTTCGCTAATTCAAGAGTAGTAAAAAAATAATTACAAAGAAAAAATGGACAACAAGCTACGCATGACATCCGACATTATACCAGCTAGTACGCAATGAGAAAGACGATAAAATGAAACAAGGCATTTATGAAATACTGATTAGCAACAGAACAACAAACTGTCAGGAAATTTATATAGGAACAACTAAGAGAGGTTTAACCAAAGACTAAAAGAACACAAAAAAGACATAGCCAAAGACAATTTTACAATCGCCTTAGCTAGAACTTGCTACAAAAATGAGGTTATAATAGACTGGGACCAAGTGAAAGTTGTAAAGATGGTTCGTTCCAACAAAGAGAGCTACCCATAGCTGAGACGTTAGAGATAATTTCAAGAATAGACTCTGAATGTATAATCAACAATAACCTCCTGGTGGAGCCCCGTCAGCATGGATTTATGCCCTTCAATAGAAAACCTTTAATGAAAAACTATTTATTTTATTTATTATTTTTATTAATTTTTTCATTTTTTAATTTATAATATAATAAGAACAGTCTAATATTACTATATTATATTAGACATACGCATTATTTTATTTAAAATATTTTTTAAAATGTTTAAATTTTTAGAACCTTGTCGTGTGTCTATAATTGAAACAAGTTCAATTCTCATCCAGTATTTTTTGTTGAAGATGGTTATCAAACTAACCAAAAGTACTTTGAATAAAAGATTTTTATATAATCAACTGTGTAAAGTCCTTCAATTAGTAATATTTTAAGTGTTTAGGATAAATGCAGTAATTTACAACAAAATTTTTTATTTTACTTGTAAAATCAATATTGATTACAATACTTTGTACTTTGTTTTAAATAATATATAAAATACATTATATGTTATTTAAAATAATATTAAATATTTAAATAGCAAAATAAAAGAATAATACACTGTATCCATAAAATTGAAATGTTTTGCATTTTATAATAAACCCCAGAATATTTATTTAGATATTAAAATATCTAATAAAAATGAAATAAGCTACAATATATTATTATTTGGACTTTATCAAATCCCCATTCCCTTTTTACTCTGCAGTATCTATTTTTAAGTGTAACTCTGCTAAGTTGCTATTATATTTTTCCACCTTGCATTATAAAATATGTGAAAACTGAAAAAAAATTGAATATCGACATTCTTACAAATAAGAAAGAAATCATATTTCTGAAAAATACTAAAAAATAATCAGTGCATTCTAATAATTGTAAAACCTCAAAAATTATTTTAAAATTTCCAAAATTATCCATTATGCACAATTTGTATAATTTATAGTTAAAAGATATAAAAAAAATAATCAGTTTTAATATTAAAAATATGATATCTGTATACTGAATAAGGAAGTAATTAAAATAACAAAATTAATGTTTCATTGTTAGGATCCTATTGAAGAAGAATTGGAAGTTCCAAATGAACTAGCTAATAGAATGTCTTTGTTCTATGCTCATGCTACACCTATGCTAAAAGTATTGAGTGATGCTACAACACGCTTTGTTGCTGAAAATAAAGATTTGCCTATAGAAAATACTACAGAAACATTAGGTACAATGGCAAAAGTATGTCAAAGAATGGTGGAAAATCCGTAAGTATTTGTATAACAATATATTATATAAATGACTTACCAAATAAAAACAACTGCATTGTAGCTTTAAAAAAGTTTTTGTTCCAAGAGAGATTTATAAAATAAAAATTATTAAATAAAGAGTATTTATTTCTAGCACATAAGCAATAATAGTAATCCTCATGTTAGCTATCTCTCACCAGCTGCATGAGTCATATTATTGAGAAGCCTGTAGAGGCTTATAGGAAAATGAGATATATTCCACAACTGTGGAATATATCTCATTTTTCTATAAATTAGGTATTTTATAAATCCTTTTTACTAAATAATGATATATTATAAAATATAAAATAGAATAAATATACAAACAATATAGGACTCCTGTTGGTTAAATATATTTTTATGAATGATATTTTTTAAACTCCAGGTTACTGTAATTGAGTGATTGCATATCTCATTTCTTATTAACTTAAATATTATATTGTTTTATTCATACTAATCAGCTATAATCAATAGAAAATTAGAGAAAGATTTAAAAAATACTTTAAAACCTTTTAATATGAAATCTGAAATTCAATAATTTAATGAAATAATATACAGCACAATACTCGATATCTGCCATTAATTTAGTAACTGAACAGTTTCATTGAGGCCACAGGCAACAATCACATAGCCATTTTGAGCCAATGAGACTGCTTAGTTATCAAAGACATGATCATAGTAATCCAATGATATTGGCCAGATAACATGTCACATGGTCATTGTAACCTAGTGAGGTTGCTCAAATAGCATTGTTCTTCCATCTTTGATTTTTATCAAGTAATTTATGCCAATTACTAAAAAAAAATAATTTCTAATAATCAATACCTATCTTGAAATCTTCCTACCTAAATCCCCTAACAAACAAAAGATGTTTCATAAAAATCCATCCAGCCGCTCTAGCGTTATAAGTGCACACGTGTGCTCAGGCATTTCAGATTTATAATATATATATAGACAAGGAGAATACCAATCATGGCCCCCTCCAATTTTGCAATTTTTACATATGTCATAGTACTACCTTCTCACAAACCTATGGTAAAGTAATATGATGTAACTCTCAAGCATTCCCGAGAAAAAGAAGTTAGTTTTTTCTATTCTTTATATACCATGCAATATTATAAATATACATATTTCATTTGCTGATTTGTTGATTAAAAGTCTTTAAATTACAACTATATATTAAAAACTTTTATAATTTGTTGTTTTCTTGTTAATAGAACCAGTTAAGACATGTATCTGAAATTAGATTTGGGAATCTGCAGGTAGGAATTCTGATTTACGTAATTTTCGACTTATATTATTCACCCCAGTTCCACCTATTACGTAACTTCAGGGTATTACTGTATTTTATTTGTTTGCTATACCCTTTAAATGTTTCCATCACAAATATTAAATATACATATAAAGGAATGTAATTAAACTTTTTTATACAAAATATTTATTTTAATTAACAAATACAGATTATATTTTCATAAAAACCTTTGTTTTTATCTGTGTGCTCATAACACTATCCTATTTAACAGAGGAGTTATAGCAACACAAGGGAAGTTCTAACCCAAACAATGCAAAAGTATTTATTGTATTGATAATTTCAAATTGCAACAATTATATGATAGTTTACAAGTGATTAGGTTTCAAAGTTTTATTCCACTTGGGGAATACTTATAAACTGTCACATAATTGTTGCAATTTGAAATGATCAATTCAAATAAATTGTTTTTTTTAAATGAATCAAAATGCTCTAGATCAGGGGTCGGCAAACTGAGGCTCGCGAGCCACATGCGGCTCTTTTGATACGCACATGTGGCTCTGAAGTAAAATTGAAAATAATAATAAAACTATCATAATTTCATTTATAAAATTTTTAAATAATTTTATTCACATAATGGTGATTTCATTTTTCATTTATAGCTTTCGCAAAATTTCGTTGCACTAAAATGCGCGAAGCGTGACGTCAGGGAAGAGAAAGCGAGTAAAGAGAGGTTATACAGAGGGAGTAGAGAGTTGATTGAGCACATGATAAGCAGGGAGTCAACCAAAGTGACTAATAATGCTAATAAGTGAGCGTACGGGTGCCCAACGTTGGCCAGTAGCATCAAGGATGTTTGAGTAGCATCGATGGCCAGTAGAGACCTTGGTAGAGACCAAAGACAATAAGTCTTGCCAAGTAGAGAGCGCCATGTAAAAATATATTTATGGCTCTCGAATAATTTTTAAATTGTTGTGAGGAATAGGTTTGGCTCTTCAGTCTCAAAAGTTTGCCGACCCTTGCTCTAGATGATTTGTTTAAAAACAAAATTAAAGTCATAGATATAAAAATGCATTGACAAAAAATAATTTAAAAAGAAAATGTCAGTTCCTTCTTTTTAAGAAACTCCTACAGTATTGAAGCACAGAAATGACTAAGCAACATAAAATTGATTATAAAACATAAACATGGATATTATATTCAAAATTTGTAATAATTAAAATTGAATAAATCTAATTTGTAAATCCAGCCTTCAAAAATTTATTCATAGAATATTTAAAATACAGTAAGACCTTGTTTAATGCAGGGGATACATTCCAAAAAACCAAGTGCTAAATGAAACAGTGTTAAATGAAATCATCTTAACATGTAAATAACGGGGATAGGTAAAACAGGACAGTGAATAAAAAATATACATACCATTTTTTTATTTTATTTTGTAACATGTATTATTATTATTGTATTACATTAATTATAGACATTTTTTTATTGCTAATATCGATTTATATTCATAAATCATTCATGCAAATCAAAAATATTCAAGTAAATAATTTATTTGGTGATGAGGAAGAACCTTCCTCGTTTGAGACTTTTTGTTTTCCCGTTAACTCATCTAACATCGTTTGCCTTTTCCTTTTTGGTTCAACAAGAAATTGTCATAGAGTGAAGCGGCAGAGTAATTTTTACTATATTGAACTATAGTTTGAAATGGCAGCATTTAGGTTAAAATTAAAATGGGATAATTATTATTTTTATTACTATAAAATAATGTTGATGACTGATCGTAAATATGAGTTGTGACCACAGCAGACTTTTGTATGTACTGCATTATACTGATATCAAATGTACTGCAAGATTTTATAGGAGTATTAAAGTGACAAGTTCATGCAATTTTGGATTTATGTATGATAACGGTTTGAAAAACTGCGCCAAAGTAAATAAATAAAAATATAGAATTTGAAAAAAATCACATTATATCAAAACAGCATTAAATGGAGCAGTGTTAAATGAGGTCTTACTGTATATTGAAGGTCTCATATTTATACAACTAATTTAAATTTAGAAAATTTTTGCATAAATTGAAAGCCATGTACTTCCAACAATACTTAAATTTGATATATACAGACATTGATAAACAGAATAATTAGATAAAATTTATGAGAAAACCGTACGGGTGCCCAACGTTGGCCAGTAGCATCAAGGATGTTTGAGTAGCATTGATGGCCAGTAGCATCAAGGATGTTTGAGTAGCATCGATGGCCAGTAGAGACCTTGGTAGAGACCAAAGACAATAAGTCTTGCCAAGTAGAGAGCGCCATGTAAAAATATATTTATGGCTCTCGAATAATTTTTAAATTGTTGTGAGGAATAGATTTAGCTCTTCAGTCTCAAAAGTTTGCCGACCCTTGCTCTAGATGATTTGTTTAAAAACAAAATTAAAGTCATAGATATAAAAATGCATTGACAAAAAATAATTAATTTAAAAAGAAAATGTCAGTTCCTTCTTTTTAAGAAACTCCTACAGTATTGAAGCACAGAAATGACTAAGCAACATAAAATTGATTATAAAGCACACATAAACATGGATATTATATTCAAAATTTGTAATAATTAAAATTGAATAAATCTAATTTGTAAATCCAGCCTTCAAAAATTTATTCATAGAATATTTAAAATACAGTAAGACCTTGTTTAATGCAGGGGATACATTCCAAAAAACCAAGTGCTAAATGAAACAGTGTTAAATGAAATCATCTTAACATGTAAATAACGGGGATAGGTAAAACAGGACAGTGAATAAAAAATATACATACCATTTTTTTATTTTATTTTGTAACATGTATTATTATTATTGTATTACATTAATTATAGACATTTTTTATTGCTAATATCGATTTGTATTCATAGATCATTCATGAAAATCAAAAATATTCAAGTAAAGTTTTTATTGCTAATATCGATTTGTATTCATAAATCATTCACGAAAAAATTATTGCTAATATTGATTTGTATTCATAAATCATTCGTGAAAATCAAAAATATTGGCTAATATCGATTTGTATTTCACAAATATTCATAACAAATCAAAAATATTCAAGTAAATAATTTATTTGGTGATGAGGAAGAACCTTCCTCGTTTGAGACTTTTTGTTTTCCCGTTAACTCATCTAACATCGTTTGCCTTTTCCTTTTTGGTTCAACAAGAAATTGTCATAGAGTGAAGCGGCAGAGTAATTTTTACTATATTGAACTATAGTTTGAAATGGCAGCATTTAGGTTAAAATTAAAATGGGATAATTATTATTTTTATTACTATAAAATAATGTTGATGACTGATCGTAAATATGAGTTGTGACCACAGCAGACTTTTGTATGTACTGCATTATACTGATATCAAATGTACTGCAAGATTTTATAGGAGTATTAAAGTGACAAGTTCATGCAATTTTGGATTTATGTATGATAACGGTTTGAAAAACTGCGCCAAAGTAAATAAATAAAAATATAGAATTTGAAAAAAATCACATTATATCAAAACAGCATTAAATGGAGCAGTGTTAAATGAGGTCTTACTGTATATTGAAGGTCTCATATTTATACAACTAATTTAAATTTAGAAAATTTTTGCATAAATTGAAAGCCATGTACTTCCAACAATACTTAAATTTGATATATACAGACATTGATAAACAGAATAATTAGATAAAATTTATGAGAAAACTAAAAGTATAGATATGAAAATTAAAAGCTATAAGCAATGTCTTTGAGAGAAAAAAATTTTAGGAAATTTTATTCATATTTATGGAAATTCAATACAAATAAAAAGATCTGTCTATATATCTCTAAAACAGCTGAACTCAAAACTTTTTACTAGGATACTTACTATATTAGCAAATCTACAAATGATATAGGATAGTGGAATTTTATTGTTAGTTTATAGTTAAAAACAATATTCCTGTATTCATTTTAAATATATTGATTGTTTGATTTGTCTTGGTTCTTTAGATATAATTTTGAATAAATTAGCTGAATTATTTTTACATTTGTATTTTTTAAATAAAAGTAGTATGTGAAGAAGTTGACTCTGACCTATCCTGTTATTATTTTATTATTTATCGTTATTTTCAGTATTATTTAACATATTATATTTTAGTTTAAAAGCTAACTCACTTTTCACATTCTCCGTCTCAGTAGTTAGCAATCTTGTGTTATGGAACCAAAATATGTCTTCCAGATGTGCTCTCTCAGTTCTTAACGTCATCTAATCTAAATAAGTTTACCCCTGATCCGATGTGAGAATATAAGAATGATCTCTTATCGATATTTTGTTTGGTACATAATTAATTTGTAAAGAGGATGACATGAACTGATTTACTCTGTAAACTAATAAATTTAAAATTGTTACACGATTTTATGTAAATAAAGCCATTCGGGACTGTAAGTCACTTAGTATAAAAACGTACTCATCCAATGACACAGATAGATGTTTGTATTGAAGTAGAGCTGAATAGTGACAGTGGAATTTCTTGTAAAGATCTACAGTCGCTTAAAGTTTGTATCGGTAGTGGAAGTATTAGAAGTAATTAATATTTAAGGTTGTATTTGTTGTGAATATTTGATTTTGGATATTTGAATATTGATTAAATAAATTTGATTGATAATTCGAATTGTGTTTTATTATTGCTTAAATAAAGCTTTGTTTTCACTTTTGTAAGTGTTTTGAGTCCAATAAATTTATATTTTATTATTTAAACTTTGTTTGAGAATTTATTCAATTTATTAGTGTAAGTTTCTAACTTCATTTTTGTCGTTTTAGATTTAACACTTATTTGCTACTTTAATTATAAGTTTTCTGGTTCCGGTTTTTGTTGGGTAGATGTTTATTGATATTGTTTTTTTGATTTGATATATTTATTTTAGGAAATAGTAAAAAGACCTGGGGTCTATGCTGGTCTCAGTCTCTCCACAGAGACAAAAAATTGTCTCTGTGGAAAGACAATCTTTCTACAGAGACAGTAGAGAGATTATTATGTTTTAAGCGATGCTCCAGTCATTATCTCTCAGGAAATGTCATCATTTTCCCATGTTGCTTAGAATATGCATATACATAATGTCAATCTCATTCCAACCAATGAAACTAGTCGTTACATTGCATTTCACCGACACTGTGTAAACTCAGTATTCGAAGAAAATGGGGGTAAACAGACATGATTATTTATATAATTACACCGTGCAACAAATATAAGTTTTGATAAGTGAATTGGAGAAATAAGCTATTTTATTTTGGATAATATGATAGCGAATGTATCAGAGCAGTCATTAAGAGAAATGTGGAATGACTCATTGTTAGTAAAATGCACAATAAAGGGTAAGATTTTATTTTGAAAGCTGTTATTCACTCAGTCGTTTAGATTGTCTGTGTTACTTTTTATATCTTTAATTGATTCTGTTAGTTGTTATTTATAATTACGAATATTAACAAAAACATGAACATTTCTCTTAATGATAAAAGATGTATAAAAGATTTTGTATTCATTGTGAACACGTTAATTTACATTGATAAATGGCAGCAGTCAAAGTAAAATTTTACTTAAAATATTTTTTTTAAATCATCGATAACACAATTGTTAGCAAATTTTAAATACTGATATTAAATTGGAAAAATAAGATGATAAATAAATAAATATATATTTAATGCATAGAATTCTGTTTGAATTTTCATTTATTGTTCAAAGGTGTTTATTAAAATGGGAATATGCAGTAATGTTTTAAACAATGAATAATAGCTTAAACAAAAACATGTTAATATCCAATTGTTTATCAATCAAAATTATATCTCAATATTTTGTTGAAATCCTCTACCTGAGAAACTACAGTGCCGATGTATTTTAATTGAAAAAAAAGTGTCTTTTATTCAATATGTGTAAATTTGAGGCTAATTCTTTACAATGCTAAAATTTCATTTTTTTAATTAATAATTAAATTTTTTTAAAAAATAGATCACCCAAAGCACTCCAAATATTTTAATGGTCTTTAAATTATTCTATTCCGATTGAAATTACGTATTATTTCTTCTTTCAAAACATCTAAATGTCGATTTTCTCTTCTGAGAGATAGGTAAGGCTATCACTGTGCAGAGAGACAATTTTTAGTCTCTTTAACTTAGAACGAGGAAATTATCTCTCTAGCAGAGCAACCAATCAGAAGTGATGTTTGCTCACTGATGTCAAATAGTTTGTTTGGAGAGACGATTTTTGTTAAAAGCAGCATAGACCCCCTGAGTTCAGGCTGGACTCTGGATTTGCAGAACTGTTAGAACCATTAGGTTTTATTTAATTATTATTGGTATTACCGGTAGTTGAAATTAGTGACTTTGCAAGAGTTAAATGTTTCTTGATAAAGCCTTTTACAACATTAATAATAAATGAATTTTATCAGATGTTTCTATTATTATAATTAATATGAAATAAAAATTCTGTAAAGATTTATGCTATAAATCTTTACAGAAGTTATTGACAGTTTTTGTTGTTTATAATTATTTTTCTTATTAGTAGCAAAATATTTTGCAAAATTTCCTTTTTGCTAATTTGATATATAAATAATAATTGTTGAATAAGTTATTCATTGTTTAAAAAAATAAAATTATACTTATTTGAACATAAACAATCTTCTTGATAAAGATTGATTTGTTTGTATTTTGAGAGGTAACTAATAGTGATAATTTATATACATATATAATTATTGTATATACAGTATCAGTGTTGACACTATCAGTCTTTGTTCTTTTTTTTATGATGATAATGAAATGTTTGCATTGATAGCATCCCCCATCAACATTGATGATTGGTGGAATGTTGAGATATACTATCATGTAGAATTTCTGATCTAATATTAATACCAACTGAAAAATTAGAACAAGATCAGAGCAAAGACATGAGGCCAATGAAAACTATGTCCAATATGAGGAAACTGAGGAATTTCATAATTCAGTTTCATTTTTTCCAATTATAATATAACCTTAATTATCTGAAATAATTAGCGATGCAGTAATTTGGGATATTGGAAAATAATAAGAGATATTGTCAAGAACAAACAGCAGAGCTGCACTAAGGAGAACCCTGCCTGGTTGTTCTTTCAAGGGGTACACAGCATCCTGTGGCAGGATTTAAGGAATGCATAAAATTCAGGTAAAATATATTTATTAAAATATTTACATGTCAAATTAGGTCTGCCACCCCTGCAGTAATTATTCTTGGCACAGCTCTGCAACTAGGTATATACTGGTTGTCTTCAATTTATGATGGTGTTATGTTTTGATAACTCCATTGTAAGTCAAAAATGACCCATAATGTTAATAATTTTATTCATAATAATAGACAATGGTATACTAAATTGTTTAAAATTGTATAATTGTATGGAATTGAACTTAGATTCCAAGATGGTAAATGATTGCTTAACTACATTTTAAATAAAGCAAAAAGTATTTCTAATCAATATGCTAAGAAAATATCCAAGTTTAGAATATCATAAGTTGAGGACTACCTGTATTTATTAGAAGTTACTGTATTTACAGTATTTTTTTATGGAGTTAAATGAATAATTAACTATCAAACATTGCCTTTTACTTATGAAATAAGATTGTGGAATCTACTGTACTTTTATAAATACAGTATAAGTAGTACTGTATTATATAAATCACAAACAAAATCAAACAGTGCAGATTACAATGATCTAGCCTAAAATATATTTACTAAAAATGAAGAACAGACAGTTATGGAGTGAGCGATTTTTATTTTTGTCTTCTCAAAAGAAATGGCATACTTCAGATTTTAATCATAGCTATTCTGATTGTCTTGATACTGGCATGTGGTTCAGTTAATGGGAAATATTGTTCTATATTTTTAAAATAAACAAGTTTGAAAATCATTATTAAACTTTAATTGAAAAATTGAACTTATCGAAAACTATTGCAAAATTTGATTCTTAAGCTGTATGAATGAATTGGATCTTTACTGAAGCAAACTTTGATAAGTTTTACTGAAATATGAAAAAATATTTGGAATATTTATAAATTGGATATATTTTTAATTTCATTATTCAAAATTTATTTGCTTAATTACTATTTAATTAGCTGATTTTATTTTAAATGAATAATGTTATAATTGTTTATTTATAGGGAATTTTATTCAAGGTTTAAAAATGAAGAAACTGTTCTCTTTGTTCTTCGAGTTATGGTTGGTGTTATCATATTATATGATCATGTTCATCCTGTGGGAGCATTTGCCAAATCATCTCACATTGATGTATGTATTAATTATCAAATTAATGTTCCTTATTTTATCTAACTTTATTTAATTAAATGATATTTATTTAATTACTTATTTATAATTATTAGATCAATTTCTTTTAATTAGAAATTAAAGAAATAAAGATATATTAAGAATAAAATTTTGTGTGTTTAACTTTTCATATTTTTAAAAGAAAAATATAAATTTTCTATCTGAAATTATATTAATGAAAATTAGAATTAGTAATAAAGAATAACTTAATTTGGATTTATTATATATTTGTTTAATGATTTCCTGCCTAACCATAAAAAAATTTTACAATTCTACGTGAAATGAAAAAAATCTTGGTTAAAAATTAAGAAATATAAAATTCATCATCTTGTCTAAAGATGTCATCTCAATTCTATAAAAGAAAAAGCAACCATAACAAATTATTTGTTTCCCTTAACACTTTCTTCAGATTCTAATGATACTGAGTCAGTATTCTGTGTGTGTCATATTCGCATAATCATGTATCAATTCCTCTTCCATTTTGCATTTTTATGTAGTAAGATATACAAGTTCAAATTTTATAGCTATTTGGTGAATATAGTACCTGATTTGTAAATGATAATATTTTATTTTCAATCATATATCAATGAAAATTTTCATCTATCTCTGAGAGAGAGAAATTTTCAATGATGTATGATTTGAAATAAATATTTTTTTTAATTTGCTTAACTTCATAGAAAAACTTTAATTGTAGAGAATAATTTAAGAAATTATTAATTATTCTTTGCAATTAATTAATATCTTTTTAATTTGCATTCTAAAAAAATAAATAAGTACATTTTCAAGGTTACTTGTAAATATTGTTGTATATTTATAAAAACATAGTTGTTGTGATCTTTCAAAACCAGCAGATAAAATAAGATTATACTAATATTAAAAGAATAAAGAAGGAATAAATTATTAATCCGATATGGAATATGATTTTTGTTTAAAAAATTAATTTCAAAATATTTTTTAAGTAACATTACTAACTTTTTCATTTAATTTATTAAGGTAAAAGGTTCAATTAAAGTTTTAAAAGATCAGCCTCCAAATGTTGTAGAAGGTCTTCTTAATGCTTTAAGGTAAAAAACTTATAACAATACTTTAGCATAATAACTAGAATATAAAAAAAATGTTTTTTTTTCTTAGATATACAACAAGGCATTTGAATGATGAAACTACTCCAAAACAGATCAAAAGTCTTCTGGCATAAAGATTTTGAAAATTGTATTTATATTGTCACTGCCTTTTGCTTCACCTACAGACATCTGTATATAAATTGTGATCAATTTAGTTGAGAGACTTCAGGGTAATGATGTATAGGAAGCAGCAAGGTAGATTGTCATTGGCAGAAATATATCAAGTTGAACATCCATCTTCACAATCACAGTCTTATTTCCATTGGTGCCTCTCTTTTATGTAACTATTATAGGCCCATCTTTTTATTGTTGTCAATACTCACTAGTGCACCATAAAAGTGAGTGCTAAGTATCCATTTGTTGTATTGCTGTGGTTATGTGATTTATAGAATATGGCTTATCGCTGGATATCTGTCCTCTTTCCTTGTGAGCATACCATATTGTTGTGATTGTCTTTAATTATAGCTTGTAGCAAAAGAAAATCTAGAAATACTTGTCCAAGACATATTAGAAATACAGTGCATGAGCTTGATCAAGATCTGCCTAAAAGAAAATTTTTTTGATGATGATAAACTCAAAATTTAATCTAAAGATAAATGGAAGTTTATCATTATCTAAATATTAATAATCTCCTTAAAATGAACAGAAATAGTCTTGTTATATTGAATTAGCTATATTTTCTGAAACATTTTGTAATTTTATGAAATACATAACTATTGTAAAGCTATAGAATTGAAACTCATTTAGCAAAACCAAATTGCAAACAAGAAAAGAGGAGCTATTTGTTAACAGTATATTGATCTCAAAAAATTGTTATTTCTTATGTCCAAAATAATATAAAATGTTTAAGATATATGAGTAACTTTCCTATAAAATTGTTTGTTATGAAAGCAGTTTTAGAAACTGGAATCTCGATGGTTCTCAAGTTATGAGAAAATAATGGTCTGAAAGGCTGTTTTTTTTTTTTCTTTTTAATTTTAAATATTGTAATGCATTATTATATATTTGAAATATAAAAATAATGCATTAAATATGCTTAAAAAAAGGTTGTGTAATTTAAATATTTATACTTAAAACAATACTTTTAAAATCTAAAATTATGATTGAATTTAAATCATTATTTTCCATGACAAAATTTATTTTCAAAATAAGTGATTGTATAAAGAATGCTCAAAAAAAACTTTGTGGAACATATCGTGTAATATAAATTATGCAAAATAGAATTGAGTGTTGAACTCTCTAATGGTGATATCATATAGTTTTTTTAAAATTTAAATGACTTAGAAATTCATTTAATAACAAAAATTAGATCTGACAAAATTTAAGTTTTTTCTTTTAAAAACAGTGTAAATATATGAAAAGCAAAGAGATAAGTGTCATAGTTTGAAGAATTTGATATAATGCTGGTATTAAGATGTAAAATAATTTTGAAATTTAAAATCTTATTGAAATGCTATTTAATAGTAAACCATTTCAGTATGTTATACTCTAATGTAAAATGTTTACATTTTAATTCTTAATCCATTTCTTATAAGCAGAATTATATATAACATTTTACATAATTCTTGTAAATTTCATAGTAGTATGCTAAACTAATTTAAAACATTAATTCTTTTCACCATCTACTTAAATCAAAAATAAAACTTTTTTTAATACATATTTTTGATCCCCAATTCCATGAACATTTTATAGGGAAAAAAAATGTATTTTAATAGAATGGGATGTTTAATTGCCACCAAAAAAATTCTAGTCAAGATTGGCTTTAATGATTTATATCAGTCATTTTTTATATTAAAACTATTTAAAGTACAAATTGATTAAAATTAAGTGTGCATTAAATTGTTCATAAATGTTTAATAGAGTTAAAACAATTCAAAATTAAGAATAATTTAATGTTACCAATTTTATAGAATTTGATTCATTTCTATAATAACTCAAGTTTAAGATCTATGTATTTCTTTAAAGCTTCTTAACATTTTTGTACTTAATGCAATTTCCCTTAAATAGATGTTACCAAGATATTCAAATCTGTTGAAATAGCAACGAGTCTATTTGTGACAGTAAAAAATACTGCATTTGCCTAAGCTAATAATTGTATATAGAACTAAAACAATATTCAATAGATAAACAACTTTTGTAAAATAATTACTTTTTTAGAATGTATTTTATTGTATGTTTGTAGCTACTATAAATTTGTTTGAGAAGCATCTATCAAAATCATACAAAATTGTCTTTTGTGATATAAATTTATACAATTTTCTGTTCATTTTTATAAATTCTGTGTAGTTGGTTTTTTAATATAAAATTCCAGCAAAATGGAAGTTCTAAAAAAATTTATAATTGTGATTTGCTTTTAAGTTTTAAAAGTCTTAATTGTAATCAGTTTGTCAAAATATTAACAATTGACATGTTGTTACAGATGCTTTGTAGATTACTTGTTGCTAGCTTGCATGAGAATATTCCTCTGCAAGTACAAATAATTCAGACCTTAATCCGGTGCTTTCAGAAATGCGATGCACCAGTTTGTGATTGTGGTTTATTAATATTGCCACCAAGTGTTGTCCTGTGGAACATTAACGGAAACCGATGTGGGTCAGTGTTTTCATTGGTCTTGAAAATGAGTTTGGAATAAGTTTTTACAAGTGTGGCTTTCTAGTCCAGTGTAGATGATGTATATATAAAGTAACACTGTTGGAATAAAACTTTTTTGATTGCCAAAAGTTTATTTAATTTATATTTGTCAGAACATTTTATCGATTTAAAAAAATATATAAATTAAAATTCTGAAAAGTTACTTGTGTGTATAGTACAGTATTTTTGCTATGCTTAAAATATTCAAAAAAATTTCTCCGTTTTTTCATCTAGTTTTCTAATTTAACATTTTTAAATATTCTAGACTACCTTGGAATATTAGTAATTATAGTATTTCTTACTAATGACCAGGAAAACGAAATTAATAGGGCCTACATTTCTCAAATAAACTTGTGATACCGGATTACTGTACAATGCACAGATTAAGAGATATCTCTTAATCTGTGTACACCGTGAGTCATACAAGTGATTCATTTATACGTACGTGATTATCAGTGTTGCCAAGTTGACCGGTTTCTGATTATTTACGACTGGAAAAAAATTAATAGCCACATTTTAGCCAGAATTTATTTTTAACCGGAAAAAATTATAACCGCTATTTTGACCAGAAAATTTTTTATAATTTCAATAAAAATCTTGATTTGCTGAGTTCGAGACTGGGATTTGCGTATAGACCATCTACACTGTAGGCGGCAGCACTTCTGTCGTTGGTATTAGTTAAACCCTGGTCACACTACAACCATTAACCGCCGTTCAAAGCTGCCTATAAGTTAAGCGTTTCAACCTCTATGAGAATCAACGTAGCATATCTATCGTAGCGCTCCTAGCGGTTGGTGGATATACTACCGGTTTGGTTTAATTTTAGTTGTGGATTTTATTTTAAATTATTTAAATTTTATATTTTATTTTTGAGACATTTAATCATCATAATTTTATATATAAATTGATATATAAAATTATGATGATTAGAACATCATATTCATTTAATAACAGGAATTCTACCTTTTACAAACGTAAGTAAAAGAATTTGTTTTTCTCTAGTTAAGCCTAAATTTAAGCACATGCTTATTTACATTATAGTCAGTTTTTTATTATTTGTATATATTATAGTAAATTTCAGCTAAGATATATTATTTTGGTACCGTTCTTAACTGTAATGTAATTTCAAAGAGTTTGGTGTATCCAGAGCCGTAGAAGCGATAAAAAATAAGTTGGAATCGCTGACAAGTTAGTAGAATGCATTGTAAATATTTCATGACATATAATAGTTGTAGATGTGTGTGATATCCCGAAGTGCTCTAGTAAACCTGAATAATGGCAGTTAGCAATGTGATCACCACTTTCTTAACCGCAGATACCGTATCGGCAGATATCGTAACAGCGGTTATGGTAATGGCAGTTAAGCTGCAGTGTGACCGGGGTATTAGGCTTAGAAGTCAGCTGTCATCATAGAGAAGCACTCATGCCGTATAATTGCTGCGTTCCTCAATGTAATAGCAACTCAAAAATATATAAAGGACTTCAGTTTCATTCATTCTATATGTATTCTCATTATTTGTGAAACAAGCACTCCAAATGTAAAATTCTATTATTTTTCTGTGATGAAATAAAAATAAATTATATGACAATGTTTTTTAAAAGAAGTCTGCCATCTTATTTATTTACATTCTAATATGATCAAACACTATCTAGATTTTCAATACATTTTCTGTTAGACAGTTTCAATTTTCCATACAGAATTTTATAAAATGTAATTTTAGAAAGTAATAGATATTTATAAAAATGATTTTATTCCTGTTTTAAATAATAATTCTATGTGATGAAAGTATTATTTTTCTGGGACATGTTTATAATATTCAGTATGTATGTATGTATGTATGTATGTATGTATGTATGTATGTATGTATGTATGTATATGTTTATAATATTCAATATGTATGTATGTATGTATGTATGTATGTATGTATGTATGTATGTATGGTATGTATGTATGTATGTATGTATGTATGTATGTATGTATGTATGTGGCAGCATAAATTATCTATTGTTTATAAAATGCATAATGCTTACTATTATTTGCCTTTTAATATTGATAACCATCATAAGCCTATGAATTACACACACATTTATATAGTGCATTCTTAGGGAGAAAATTTTGTATATATGATAATTTCTCTGATTTGGCTCTTGTCAGGTCCCAAGGATGCTCAACTCAAGATTTTTAACTTGTAATTTAATATTATAAGACCTTAAGCTATGAGTGCTAATTTAGTGCAATTAGGATAGCGGTATGCAATATATGATTGCAGATCTATATTTAGTATAATAGCTCTGTAATAGAAGGATTAAATAAATTTTGGACTTAGTCAAATTTATGAAAAAATTATATACTGGTAAAGTTCTTTATAATAATTTTATTATAGCATAGTTATTTTTTCATTTGCATGTTTGTATTTAACTTTAAAAAATATATGATTTAGAAATATGATTAAAGTAAAAAAATTGCAAATGTTTTTTCATTTGCCATTATTATAAAATATATTTCTGCAATAAAAACAATTATATTAATTTTTGCAATCATAAAAAATTATGTTATGATGATAAATTTTTTTTAAAACATACTACAATAAAGACTAGAGAGCTGAATTATTATTTTAAAAAGAATAAAAGATTAATATCTTACTTTACAGGGAACCAGTGTTCTATAAATAGAACTGTTGACACTGCTATTAATTGAATTTTTATTTACTGGTGCAATAATAATAGGATGGGTATTGACTTTAGGACTTCCACATTGTGACTGTAAACAAGATCCTGCAAAATGAAACTTGATATTATTTGAAATTCATTTAATATAACTTTATGTTAAAGACATCATTACAGCAAAGCAATTTCACTATGAACAAAAGAAAATTATATTAAGAAGTTAATTTCTGATGAAAATTATCAAGTTGCACAGGTAGTCTTCAACTTATGACTGCCTTAGCATACAACCACTTTCATTTACAACAGCAATGTCATCAATAAATTCTGTGATTGCTCAATGTAATTCAATGGGTTTGAGTCTTAAACCCAATAGTCTAATATGGAAAATGTTCTTTGGTGTGTCTGGTTATAGACCATGTACACTGTAGGCGGCAGCACCTCCGTCATTGGTATTAGTTAGGCTTAGAAGTCAGCTGTCATCATAGAGAAGAACTCATAAGGTATAATTGCTGCGTTCCTCAATGTAATAGCAACACAAAAATAAAGGACTTAAGTTTCATTCATTCCCTAAAGATAGGCAATATAAAAAAAGCATGGATTATTGCTATTAAAACAGGAAAGACCGTATCGAAGCATGCCAAAGTTTGCAGCTTGCATTTTCGGGGCACCGCTCATACTCCATCGAAAACAATAAGTTAGTTACCATAATTTTTTGATATAACAAACAAAAATTATTAAACACGTATGTTAAAATAAAGTACAAATATTTCAAACTTTGTCGTGTATTATCAAATATTAGATTTGATCAAATGGATCATTTACTTGAGACAATACTAGAAAACAAGAAGGATATGTGCTGGAGAAATTTGCGAGTCTGTTGGATATACAAAATGCAAAATATGTCTTTTTACGCCTTTTAATAATTACAATGTTTTGAAATCTGTCGAAGTTTAAAGTAGTTTAAATGCATTTAAAAAAAATTAAAATTTTCATATTTTTTTGAAAATTATTATATTAATAATTTTTTTATAGATGACAACTGCTTTTATCTTCTAAACTTTAACAAACAAAGTGTTTATGTATGAAGCTTTGCTATAATAATTATATCTTTGATGCAATATAAAATTGTAGTGTTATATAAAAAAATGACAGTCCAAACTTGGATTATTGCTTCTTTTGTCTTGATAAAACAAAGTCAAAAATATGTATAGTCAATTTAAATTATACAAATTCAAAATGTAATGAGTTAAATACAAATGTTTTGCTTTGAATAAAATATAACTAAAACAATAAAAATATATTTTAACTAATTTCAGTATACTTTTTTCTTTATTCTTCATTTTTTAATTCAATATCTTTATTAAAAGATAAATAAAAATTGTGTGAATAAAAACATTCAACAGGGAGACAATAGTTTCTAATCAATTATACATTTCTACAAATCATAATTCTGATAATGATATAGCATTATTAATAATTAAAGAAATATTAATATTTTGATGCAAAAACACGCTTATACTACAAGTTGCTCGCTCTAAAATCTTCTGGCAGTAAGTTTGGTCCTTAAGAATATTTTCAACGTAAATTCCATATGGATTCCGCACAACAAAGTCACAAACTTGAAGTTTTGTAACCCGTAATTGTATTTGGTTATAATATTCGTGTCACTTATTAAGATGATAATGCTTCTTTCCTGCAGTTTTTTCCTGCAATCAAATAACTTATACAAAAGTTAACAGAACTGAAAACAAATTTTAAAGGTTAATATGACAAGTGTCTGATACATTATAAGCATTCTTGATGAGTAATGGCAGTATCTGGACATTTTATGTAAATCAGCCGGTTAAGCGCCCTAGTAACAACGTTTCCATCCCCGTCAAAATCCAGTTCAAAAATTGTTTTTAGGCTGCATGGTCGGTTGATGACAGTATATAAAAGTGATGTAGTTTCTGAACACTACGACGACTATACGCCAGAGACCACTAGAACTAACCGCATTTTATTACAAACAACACGCCATGACACCGACACGGAGGACCATGTGTGTTAAAAATACAGAAAAACCAGATTATACGCTTCAAAAATATACGTTAAAATGGGAAAAGATCCATTATTCAAAGGTATGACTTTTTTATGGACTTTACATAAAATGATAATGAATCATAGTAATACAGAAATGTTCTTTTAATAGATTGGATATCATCTGACCCAACAAATAAATATAAGGCATTCTGCAAATTTTGCCATACAGTTTTGAAGGCTAACAAAACAATTCTACAGGATCACAGCAAAACGAAGAAGCATCAGAGTCATGTTGAAAGGGAAAAAGCAGCCAAAAGTTGTCAACCATTAAAAGTAAAAGCTCAACCTGTAATCTCACAATACATTAAAATAGAAGAAATGAAATTAGCACTTTTTATTGCTGAATATTCTTCATTAAAGACAATTGATCATCTGTCACAATTTTTGCCACATCTGGATTTCTCATCACATTTACTAGGCAATTTGAAAATACATCGTAAGAAATGTACAATGATCATAAAGAATGTCATTTCACTGGCATTGTTTAGTGATATATTTAATGAGCAGTTTGGTAGGAATCGGCCTTGATAGAACTAATGTTATGATTGGAACTAATAATTCTTTATCTTCTCTCTTAAAAAATGATGTTCCAGATCTAATTATTTTAAAAGGTATTTGCCACTCCTTATATTTATATGCTGAAAAAGCCAATGAATGTCTTCCAAAACAGTTAAAATTATTCGATTAGAGAAGCTCATAATTTTTTTGCCACAGTCCTAAAAGAATTAGTGAATATAAAATTTTATTTGCTGCCATGAATGAAAATAATTCATTTAATAAGATCCAAAAACTTAGTAGTACAAGATGGTTAGCACATTATCATGTAGGTTAAAACAATTTTATCTCAATGGGATGGATTGTTGCTATTTTTTAGTTTGTCATATGAACATGATAAAAATTTTGCAGCTAAACAATTGTTATATATCATGAGAATCTCGGCTTATAAAGCATACTTAATATTTTTTAAATCAATTTTAAAAATGGTATGGGATGTTAACAGTATGTTTCAATCTGATCATATTGAATCAAGCAAATTATTCGAAGATTTAATGATGTTATACAAGCAATTACTTCAGATTATTGTAATTCCAACTCATTTAGAAAGATTACGAAATAAGAGATATTTTTAATTTTGATGTCGAAAAATATTCCATGCATTCCAGCTCTTTGTATTTTGGTTATGAGTTTAGTGAAATTAGTAAAAAGATTAATTCTGAAGATTTAAAAGATGTTAACGAAAGATATAAATCATTTTTGCTAAAATTATGCAGTCAAATTAAAAATCGTTTGCCAAACAATATTGAAGTTATCGAAAAAGACGCACTTTTTTATACAAAAATAGCAACATCTCGTAATAAACAAAAGATTTCAACTATAGCTCATCTGTTTTCAAGATTTGATAATTTTAATAATGACATTAATGAAATAGAATGTCAGTGGGACAATTTATCGTACAAAAAATGGAAGAATGTTGAGGATACAATACAATTTTGGACTGAAGTACAATCAGATGTTGATGCTGCAAACAACTTGCGTTTTAAAGAGATTTGTAATTTAGCTATGTGTTTTTTATCCTTACCTATAGAGGCGGACTGGCCATAAGGGTGTTCTGGCAAATGCCAGAAGGGCCGGTGCCATCGTAACAATATGGGCCGGCAGCCGATGAACAGATTTTTTATATCACGTACCGCACTTTCAATATAATGTATATTTGTTTCAGATTCTTCATTCATCTTTATTCAAATACAGTACAGTATATCAATATTTTAGTATTTGCACACAAATAAAGACTAGTACTTCAGATAATCAGGTAATTATTTTTATTTGTCGTTAAAATTTGTTTTGTAAAAAATACTATGTATTTATACCCTTTTCAAAAAAAGAACAACTTTCAAGGCCAAATTCGATGATCGACGAGTCTTTTCAGTTAGATTAACGATTAGTGATACGATGTAAAACGGATCGCAGTACAGAATTTACTACTATTTTCGACTTGATATTTGAATTAAAACATAGTAATCAGATTAAAATATTTCAATTTTTACTTTATAAATGCTAAAATTAATTATTATTTGAAAATTTATTTTAAAAATTAACATTTTATTACTTCAATTTTTATTGTTTTATTATACATTTGGTTATTCTACCAAATGTTTTAATCATAAAAAGGAGTCGGCCAGATTGGCCGCGTGGAAACGCTTCGGCTTTCCATTCTGGAGGACCCGGGTTCGAGTCTCGAGTCCCACCCTTGAAAATATTTATAATGGGGTCCGGGCCCGGCCCGTCGATCCCCGTCCTCCACAATCCAGCTGACCCCTCCGCAGGGGTGGGCAGTCTGTGGAAGAGCTTGTTTCGCCCCTCCACTTATAGTACTCTTACTGAGTGGAAAGTGGCGTCATCTGTTGACAAAAAAATCTTAAAAAGGACTATTTGTTTAAGTTCTGAAAACTGTTAAAATAGTCCCGAAAAAGGCTTTTTATTAAGGCACGGTCAGGGCCGGATTTACCAATAGGCCAACTAGGCCGCGTCTCGTAGGGGCCCCAAAACTATCAATCAGTTTTCAACTTTTATAAACTTTTAATAAAAAAAATGAGTTTTTATTAAAGTGCTAGATAGAAAGTAAAATTTTAAAGGTTCCTTATAAGTTATAAGGAGTCTTTAAAATTAGACGTAGCTGATTTGAATTTTTAGGGGCCCAAAGCCTTGTCCTCCTAGGTCCCCTAAAAATGCAAATCCGGCTCTGGGCACGGTCAAACCTCGGAAGGTGCGTTTCTAACTTCACTGCTACAGGTGTCTGTATCTCCAGAATAACTGATGATAAATGGATCGACATGTTCTTCGATTAAATGATCCGTTTCCCAATATAATTTTTCTATACCTTTAATATGCTCAATAACAAAAAGGAGTATTACAAAAAAATTTATAAAAAAATTATTTAATTTTTTTGAAATACCGTACTCCTGTCTTTTTTTTATATCTTATGGCGAAATGTCCTTGCAACGATATATCCGTGCGGCGAATTGACCTAATAGCAAGTCCAACTAGTGCGCCGCTTTCAGGATAATGCCAGAATCGAAAACATGACCCAGTCCGCCCCTGCTTACTATAGTGTAGAACATCGAACATCGATGTTCGATGATCGTTTTTATATCGATGTTCGATGTTTTGGTATCGATGTTCGATGTTTTTTCTCTTTGTGATAGAATTACACAATAATTTTATCACAAACATATTGATATTATAGATTGTTTAGGTTAAGTAATATTACATAATATTTTTATAAATGGAATTTTTATAACTGTAATTGGTGATTTTATTTAATTTTTTAGTTTTGAATTAGGAAAATCGAACAATCTATCTGGCAATACTGATTTAGTGCTTATATTTGTCACGTGAGACGCATTATTATCGTCATTTAATTAATATTCGAGTTTTGAATTAGAAAAATCGAACAATCTATCTGGCAATACTGATTTAGTGCTTATATTTGTCACGTGAGACGCATTATTATCGTCATTTAATTAATATTCGAAACGCTTTCAGTTTCTTTTTTTTATTTCAAAGTATTTATGCCTTTGTGTATCAGTAAGTAGGTAAGATTTTAGATGAACCATAGCACGCTGCTGATTGGACGGTGAATCTTTAATACAACGGAATTGTCGATTCGTATTTTATACATCAGTCGGTGGGCGGCAGGTTTGCCAGTTGGGCGGATTTCACGCCCAATTGGGCTAATTTTGAAGACTGGCTGCGGGAAATTTTGAGTGATTTTGGGTTGCGGTTTTTTGGGCTACTTTTAAGGACTTGTGCTGTTTTCTGGGCTATATATCAAACTGGTACAAGTAAGACAAGAGGTCCCTCTGTGGGTAAGAGATTAGAATATGCCCACCGTTTGATCTCGTATGGAGTAAAAGGCATCTAAAGGGGCCATCTCGCGGTTGGAGGTTACGAGGTCCGTCACTGAAGGCTCCTATACGGAATTGGGACTGTTTTGGTGGTGCTCACATCCGTCACTGGGTGCATTCTGCCTGCGATGGGATCCTACACGGATCTGGACCGCTCGCAGGCTTGCCCACTTTATCTTCAAATTCGGTTTTCGCCCGTATCGTCTTCGGAGGAAAGTTCTCACATAAACAGTGGGGCCGAGACGGGGGAAGAAGAGACAAATTCCCCGAGCCCGTAGAAGATTGAAAGGCTCGGGCCGCTTCCTAACAAGAATTTTTTCTATTTTTTTTAATTAAGTAACTGCGCACTATAAGATATACAGAATTTATTATAAAAATGTAAAGAAAAATCTTTGTATTTTAAACAGTTAAAATAAGAATTAATTATGATAATTAGACATAAACATTTAATTTAAACAGAGAAATAACTGACAAACCGACAGGGCCCACAACAAATTTTTTAGAGGAATAGAATAAATACAGTGGAATATTGGAGTAACGAAACGATCGGGACCGCAAAATTTTTTCGTTATAACCGATGTGAAAATAAAAATCTTAAAAAAGTTGGGGCGTTTTCCAAAATTAATTCCATGAGGCTATTATGTTATTTTTCGGAAAAAATATAATTATTCGATATTTTAAAGATTTTCTTCGAAAATATAATTAAAAAATAAAATTCGTCGGACCTTTATAAGCATTCATGATGAGTAATGGCAGTATGCATTAAATATCGATTTTCCTAAAATCATCAAAGATTCTGACATATTTGTGATTTTCTTTTACAAGTATGGTATATGAATAAAATCATGACCCAATTACGAAATACTTTCCACAAACAAAACATAAAAATCGTTATGTAAATAAAAATAATAATAGCTAATAAAAAGTTATATACAACATTCATGATCCTGCTATAAGATCTTTAGAAGTAATTTTTTTACTACGAAGGATCTATAATACATATAATCTACTCGTGACACATGCTTACAATGTGATTTATGCAAGTTTATAATAAGCATGGCTTAATATCACTTACCTTTCAATTAACTCTCATACAGATGGCAGGATGATAGCTACGTATACAAATTACAGCAATATTTATTAAAATAACAAAATTTTCAACAAAGTCGACATTCTCATATGTACTAATACTTCTTATAAAATAAAAATTATCTATCTCACATTATTTTAAGAAAATACAAAGAAAAATACCAAGTAAACAATTATTTTAAACATTTGTGTAGTAGAATGGCGTATTTCATCCACGAGAGGGATAAAACGATTGTTTGTTTTTACAGGGTGTCATGTTTCGGATTGCACCATGCTTTGTGCTCTCACATTTCAACATAAATTGTCTTCGTTTATCAGAAAAATTTTTCAGAATTATGAAGTATTTGGTATTATTAGATGTGGAATATCACCAGGAATGTAAACATATCAACATTTTTTATCCGATGCAGAAATTATGAATAATTTGAAAAAATTATGTTTTGTTTACATATGCTAATTAGGCCTAATTCTTTCGTATTTTTTTTCTTTTTTTCTTTTGGCCCTATAACTAAAATTAAAAAAACAATATCAGGACAGAGTATATGGACAACAAAATATAATTTTTTCGTGCCAAAAAATTTAAAAGGAAAAAAGTTATGGCAAATTATCAAATATTGAGTATCATATTTCCGTGGAGGGTATGGGGAATTTTTTTTTTTAATTTGAGGAGGGTTAAAGGTTAAAGATGATAAATAAACATATTCACATTGTTGAATTTATATTATTCTTTTTTTATGTCAAATAAAAAAGGAATTTTTCTGAAAGTTTGAATTTTTTTCTCACTTTTCTTCAACTCCATTATATGTATTCCAAAATCTAATCCCTCCGAACACCAAATTCCAAAATACATTCAGTCCCAAGTATTTTGAATTGGAGTATATATAATCTGTAGTAATGAAATTACATATAAATGTTAAAGAATTTCTGTTCTTCATTCTTATTGACAGGTAGGTAGATGAGCTGTTATAGAGATGTACCATTGCTTAGGCAAATCTAAGAATGAAAGTTATTTGTATTATTTGCTGGTAAAACCATGGTAGCTAGAGGATGTATTCTCCTTCTTGTGTCACCATTTTGACTTTTTTCATAGCAGAAGCAGACAAGAACTTAGTCATATTGTATTGTACAGCTAGGTATGTGATTTCAAATGCATGTTTATGAAGGTTTAGCATTTATCTTTTATAACTAATGTTTATATTTTAGATTTTTCAATACTTCATATTTGAAAATCATGCAAACTAGTAATTCATTAACCTGTTACAGTCCTGACAGACATACATGTCATATGTATCAATAATTGGAATCTACTGACTGTTGCCATGTATATCCATCATAGAAGTGGAATGGAAAACAGTAAATACAGGGTAGAAAAAAATTTAATCTTGATTTAATTAATACAGATATTGCTGATCAGTTTTTGTCCTTATTGGCTAAAAATATGCACATTCAATGGTGGTTAATAAATATTTTAGTTGCCAAAATCTTTTTTTAATTATATTTTTATGTAAGTTGTTTTGAATGGATCCTCTTAGTGTGATTTGGATTTTTTCATCACTTTGTTTCAATTTATTAGTCTACTATATGAAAATAATTATGGATTTGGTATGAAATAAATTATATTTTTGAAATTTTAAATAAAAATTGAATATTTCCTATGATGAACTATAAAATTCTTAAAAATTATAAAATATTGTAGATAATATGAAAATATTAATTGTGTTAAATTAAATAATAATATTTCTTATCCATTCATTTTTTTTCCATTTTTACTGATCTATAGACAAAAAATGAGAAAATACAAACACTCTGTGGCTATTTAAAGGAGCATCACACTTTTATCATTTTATGGCAGCCAATCATTTATTGGGAAATTCCAGTCATGCATATTGTGCAGTGTGGCAAATGGTATTAGGTACAGAGCAGCAATAATGTATCTTAAGGCCAATTAGAGTAAAGTAAAGAATATTATAATTGCTTATGTATGAGATGAGATGATTTTTGTATATGTTGAGTTTTTCATATCTAAATTTGAAAATTTATAAAAATTAAAATGAAATGAATGAAAAACACATCGATAAATATAAATCAATAAAAATGATAATATTTAATAAATTTATGATACTTTTCAACTAATCATACAACATAACTTTTTAATTTTTTTATTAAATATTATTAAATTTATTAAATATTATTAATTTTTTATTAAATAAAATCTGCATAATACTTTGGTTTTTTATAAATTAATTTTTTAACCCATTATTGTTATGGTTTCATGTTATCACTAAGTGAGAAATTGAAATTTGCATGCAGAATAATAAACTGGTAGTAATGAAATTACATATAAATGTTAAAGAATTTTTGTTCTTCATTCTTATTGACAGATAAGAAGATGAGTTGTTATACAGATCTAGCGAAAATTTGCTATTTTGATAAAATAGCAAATTTTCGCTATTTTATCAAAATAAATCTTCTGAATATATGAAGCTATTTTTCGGTAAAGTGGCTATTTTCTAAAGCAAAAAAAAAAATAATAAAAAATCATTTTTTACTATAATTTAATAATTTTTAATGAATTTTTAAGTAATATGATACTCTATTTATTTACATAATTTTGATAAGCGGTATCATATTTCATTCAGTCGTAAATCTTTTTCTAAAGTCAAAACAAATGTATCTCCAATTTATTTGTAACAGACTAGATGATCTTATTACCCAGGGGGATCCAAGATATTTCGAAGTGGTGTGCGAGTGGGGGAGAGACGCGAACAAGGGCAATAAAATCTGACTGCGGGAGCATGAAATATAATATTCAACTTCAAAGGATTGTAAATCACATATTATATAAAATTTTATTTTATATTCTAATTTTTTTAAATTCTGTGATATGTTTACTATCAGGGAATATTATATATTAATCTTTATTACATTGTAGGATTTTCCATCCAAGATATATATATATAAAATTGTGGGTGGATTTAACCACACCTACATTAACAGAAAGCGCACCGGAGGAATTATGGGAAGAAATTTGTTTGAAATAGAAACATATCCGGTAATCCGAGAAATGTTAAATTTTGGTGGAAAGCATACCGAAAAGAATGACTCAGGTTATTGAAAATGGAGGTTTTTGGACAAAGTATTGACGTTAATGACAATTTTTATTATTGTTTGTTATCATATTTTTATTACTGTTTAACCATATGCTATATTTTACATTTTTTGTTATATTTTATTAGTTGCAATTAATCCTCAAAATGTCTTGAGGAATATTTATTTTGTTGTGCAAAATAAAATATGTTATACCCATCATCTGTGTTTATTTTGTTGTGTAAAATAAAATATCTGATATACATATCAACCATAAGCTTTGAAGTAATTTGGATTTTAAATTCTTACGCAATTATTTGTG
>AYEL01069370.1:0-11031 GCA_000484575.1 Olivierus martensii
GTCCTGTCTTCGTGGATTGCATGTTCGTCTATCGTCTAGATAACATTGTCCTTGGTACTGCTAACCTTACTCTGTTGTGGACTGTCGTATTGGTGACTGTTTTGAAAGAAATCGACGGTGACAGGAAAAAGTCATTTATTAAGTATCATCGTTTTGAAAGGTTTTTAAAGATTAATTTTGAGAAGATCATAAGTCGTTTTAAGTTTCTAATAATAATATTTTGTAAGGTTTTGTTACTTGTTTAAAAATAAAATTAGTTACGTTTTCATTATGGAGCATTTTAGTTGTGGACTTTCTCATTTTGCTAAATGGTTCGAGGCACATGAAATCAACATTAACATTAAGTTAAGTGCTGAACTGAAGGCAGCTGGGGCGCGGGTCCCGATCCTGGGTCACGTTCAGGCGGGAGATGAGCCGCCGTTCGTAACAATGATAGCAAAATGCTCTAGCAACAAATATAATGCAAATTATGCAGTTAATCATAATATATCAGTATTTTCAAGATGATGAAGTACACCAAAATATCTTGCCTTGTTAGAGGAAATTTTTATTCAAATTCCTGAAATAAAACTTCTAATTGGTCTAATTATAGAATATATTATGCAGTATATGTAGTGATTTCATTATCTCTGAGTTTAATGCAAGGATAGTTTTCACATTATGAAAAACTTAAGAATGAATTATATTTGTAACTCAAATAACACGTGTATTATAATTCAACTTTAAATGGCAATATATTTTATTTGCAACTTTTACAGGGTTTTCCTTTGTTCGTTGACATATTTCTAAGCTTTGTATGCAACTTTTTTAATCATTACAGATGTTTCAGTTTACTTAAAATAGATATTTTTATTATGAATTGAAATATGCAAATGATGGGTATACCAATTTTAAAACAAGCACTTTTCAGCAGTAAACTTAATAGATATTTTTTATTTTATTTTGCGAAGTACTTTTGGCTAATTGCCATCTTCAGCGCTATACATTAATATACAGAAATATTCAAATTTTTCGAATACTTCTGTATATTAAGGAAGTATGTGCATTTTTGGGACACATATCAATAAAAATTTTACTTTTAACTATGTATAAAATAGCAAATTGTATGAGGTCGAGGACTGCTTGTATAAATTATTATTATTATTATTGCACATTTGAAAACCATGGTGCTGGGATTATTTCTGATAAATTATCATTTATTATATGTATTCTTTCAGAATGCTTCATAATTTCTAGTGTTTCTGCTCATTTAATTTCATCTACTGATCTTACTGTTCTAATGACTTTTGCTCTGCCTCAATGGATTTCTACATTATTCTGATAAAAATATTTTTACTAATGCTGTTTTAAATTCTGCATTTTCAATATTTCTTTTATGTTCCATTAATCTAAGTTTAAGAGATCTCATAATATTTCCTACATAAACTTCCTGCCTGTGTAAGTCATAATTATATAGTGGAATGATATATACTCCAGCTTTCATTTCGGGTTGTAGGCACAATTTTGTATTTTTAATTACATGATATATCTTTGCATATATTCATCCCACTTCTTGTTTACTTACAAATATTATAGCATAAATTATAAGTGGAAATGTTCTTTATTATAACTGTTATAAGTTATAATAAAGAACGTTTCCACTTATAATTTGTGCTATAGTATTTGTAATTACATGATATATTGTAGATCTTGCATAAGGGAGTATTATTGCAGTTATTTAATGTCCTCCTAATCAGTTCCAGAGCATAAATATAATTTATCAATCTCAAATATGTTGTATTTGTTTGTTCTACTGGCAGAAGGATATTGTTATTTATAGTACCATTATTAGTGCTGTTGTTTCTTGTATGACATTTGATACTATCATAAATACTATGAATAAAGGACATATTACAGTGAAACCCCGATTTTGAAACTTTTCAGGGACCGGCCCGAAAAGTCGAACGAGCCGGGAAAACGCACGAAACGGGAACTCTGATGACGTCATAATAAAAAAGTTATATAATTAAAACGTAGGAAGAGGGAAAGTTTTACATTGCATGTATAGGAAAATGCTCGGACTTCCGAAAATAGACGTTTAAAGCGGGAAAGTCGTACGATACGGGAACGCACGAGCGGGGTTTCACTGTATAACCATGTAGCTTTGACTGATGTATTATTTTATTATATTCTATAGTTTTAAGGTTATTGTTACTACAGTGTATTATCATTCTATTTAACAGGGACTTAAAAGCAGCAACTTTATATTTAAATGGGTCAGATGACCACAGAGGTACAAAACTGATGTGTAAGCAGCCTTTCTATATATCAATACATTTGTGGTGTAGCTATTATTCTCCATCTTTATATCAACATCTAAGAATGTACATTGGAATATGACTTATGATCTATGGTAAATGCAAGCATCAGTGACTGGTCTGTTAACTTTTCAAGAATTTGTTGCACCAAGCCACATTGAGTAAAGATGATAAACATATCATCAATGTACCTAATAAATAATCAGATATTAGGTAAAATCGAGAACAGGATAGAATACTCTTTATAACTCAAGACTAATTCAGCCATAACTCCTGTCAAAAAAGGTACTCCAGCTGGTTGTTTGTAAAATTTATTTTTATACATAGAGGAGTTATATGATATTATGCGACAAAGCTTGCATATTATACTTGCTGGTGCTGAGTGACCTTGGGTATTTTCCAATAAAAACTTATATAATATTAAACAGGTTGGTGTTATTTTTATTGATGGATATAACTTCTCATAATCTGCAACTATTAGATAGTCTTCTTTCTGGACCTGGTGCTCTTTTAACTTACCCAATTATTCTACTGATGATCCTACTACATAACAATAACCTTTCATCCTATTCAAGCATCATTGGGTTTATTTCTTTTCAATCTTAGTCAATGGGGAGTTTGAATTAATTCACCATAGGTCCATTGACGTTTTAAGGCATGGGCCAACTGGGCCCGGGCCCAGGGCCTCGGCCTCAGAAGGGCCTTGTCTCGTTCTTGACTCGGCTTCAATAAGATCATGATGCGAATAATTTTAATCTGCAAATGTTATTCTCGGACACTTTCTCCAAAAAAATTGGAATTTCCAACTATATGCTAATTGGCAACAGTGGCAAGACTGCATTATTATGTCATAATTTAAGTTTGATGAGTATTGAAAATGAAATATTATTAACAGTAGATTTTGAAGAGATAATTAATGATTTTGCGAATTTAAAATGTAGAAAACGAATTTTCTAATAAAACTTCATTTTATTATGGATTGCTTTTATTAAACCTTACATTTAATGAAATAAAAGGGACACAGGTGAGGCCTACTTTTGCATAGGGGCCCAGGGCCTCAAGAAGTCTTAAGACATCACTGCATAGGTCTTATGGTTATTGGTTGCTTATGAGTCTTAATATAAGCAAATAATGGTGGACATGTCAGATTTGACACAGGTTTTACCTTCCAGAAGTGAGGAAACTCTGGATTTTTCATGAGGCTTTGCAGCTTTTTTATGTAACTAGAAAGTTGGGTCACTTGGTATCATTTCTGTTGGAAAAATATATACAAACATACAAGTTTGTATAAATCTTCCAGCACAAAGTGGTACTGAACTTCAGGGAGACTCAATGATAAATGTTTTTTCATTTAATTTTGGAGCTGATCTTTTTAGTTTATCATTCAAATCAAACACTTGACTGTTTTAAAGAAATATTTTCAATGTTTCTTTAAAATAATACTTCCTCAGCCATTCCTTTACTCAGAAGCTGAGAAAAGGAAAACATTGAAAATATTTATTAAAATAGTGTTTGACTGCTAAAGGGCTTTTGTATTACTATTGTATATATGCCCATTATGAATTAACCATAGAAATTTAGTTTAGAAATTGAATTTTATAATTATTATAACTGATTTTATGAAAATTAACAGGTTAGTATTATAAGTTAGAAAGAGATTGTTTAATTCAAAAATTCCCCTCCTTTCCTTAGAATAATTTCTCTTTGCATTATTGTATATAATCTTCCACTTAAAGGATATACATATATAAAATGATAAGCACTAACTTTCAGGTGAGAAAAAATAATTATTTTTTTCCCAATTCAAACTTAGTGCTTATCATTTTATATATGCTCTTTACATTATTCACTATAATTGAAAATATGTAAAGTAGGGAAAAAAAAGAATTTAATTATAAAATGACAAACATCTGTGGATTAGGAAATCATCTCTTGTAATACACTTCCTCATCTCTGCATGAGGAAATGTGCACCAAACTTCCATTTCCTGCAAAAATAAATATGATGGGTTCATTGTTGGGATAGCTTGCAGATTGGTCGAGAGATGCACAGCTGAAGGATCAACTATTAGAATGTTGGAAAAATCATGAAATATGCAATTAGTAGAGAGAATCCATAACCTGTATTACTGGACACAGTTCTATAGAACAGGGCTGCCAATGTAAATTTTATCAAAACCCAAGATTAGGCTGGTAAAATTCTCAAGATCTAAGCAAAAAACCCCAAGATTGAAAAATAGTACTTTAAAGTTATTAAATATTTACTTACTTTTAATAAATGTTACTCTAACAGTTCTTCCTCTTTGCCAATTTCCATTGTCACAGTCTCATTTTGATCTTTCATTCTCTTTAAATATCATTGACTAACAGCACCACTTTGCAAATCTTTTACCAGTTCTTTTTTTGGTGTCCATCTTGTACAATCACTATTGCCTTTATTGATTGCTTGTCTTGCAAGAATTCACTCCTTTATTGTATTTGCTTTCAAAGAATTCATCTATTTAGTTTTCACACAGTTTATTAGGGAAAATATGCATTCAACTATTGCTGAAGAATGAGGTTTTGTCATAAAATGTGACAAAATATCAAATTTGAATTTTGCAAGCCATCTTTTATGCTTCTTAATTCATACTAATATTGTGGAATGTTCTCTGAAATGACTGGTAAATTTGCAGCATTCAAATGGTAACTTCTCCATTGATCATCTAAATCAGTGCTTCTCAAAGTGTGGGTTGCAACCCAAACTCGGGGGTTTCCTTTTCTGCAACACCCAAACTTAGTTACGCAACCCCATATGGGGTTGCATAACTAAATTTGGGGGTCACAAATATATATACCTCTATATCCAGGAATGCAAAAATATTTTCTCGGGTAAAAGGAGTCACCAAGTGGAAAAGTTTGAGAAGCCCTGATCTAAATCATTTAAACCAAGGCTGCCCAATCTGCGGCCTGCATGTGGACCAACATAAAATCATAAACTTCCTTAAAACATTGAGATTTTTATGTACTTATTTTTTTTATTTTTTGAAATTCACTGTAACATAATCAAATATCCCATTAACAAAGAAAACGAAATTTGTTTCATTTTGTACTAAAAATATATAAAAAAATAATGAAGTTTGTATTATTTAAATATTTATCTACAGTTCCAATTTCCATTTTCTAAAATATTTCTTATTTCAGTGATTAAAACTGCTTGACCTGCTCAAAGATTTTTAAAAAATTTCTGAACGAAAAGAAGTCAAAGATTATTATACTATGACATTTTTTGCTTATTTGTCATGGTGGATATCATATATTGTACATTATTTACTAACTTTTTTGCTTAATAACTTTATTAGAATTACTATATTTTATGTATGGCCTGAGACAATTTTTTCTTCAAATGTGGCCCAAGGATGCCAAAATGTTGGACAACCCTGATTTAAAACTTTCTTCAGCTACAAGCAAAGGAAAATGAACTGCAAATGGGATAATAGATGTTGGGAAAATTTTTGTATTAAGGGCTATTTTAGGATCCAGTACATTGAATTTTACAACCAAGCTAACCTTACTGAAAGAAAATCTTTTCCTGAATTGATTACAAAGCTCTACTAAGAATTTCAAACAGTCATTTTTAAATCTTCTTTCAGTATGTTCATCAAAAAGTTCATTAATCAAATATGCTGATGCTTTCTAGATAAATATCATTTAGTTTCTTGTAATTACTTTGAATGTTAGGATCAATTTATGCCAATTTAACTGTCTGTAGAATTTCATCTTTAATAAAGCAATTTAATATATTTTTGTACTCAGATGATACCATTGAATATAAAACATGCAATCTGAAATGCTCTGACTGAAATTCTATATTCAGCTTATTTACTTTTTGTAAGACATATTGTAGGAATAACAACATAGGTTTTGTAAAACCATCAATTAAAGTTCATAAGATATTGTTTGCTCCATCAACATTGTCTGTTTTTGATTCACTTTGAAAATATAATAGCAAGGCAAGATATTCATTCAGTATAGCTGAAATAACATTCTCCCTGGATAGCCATCTTGTTTGGGATAGTTTGGAGATTTTACAGAGTGGAGTATTAGCTGTTTCTTGAATAAGGGTAAAGTCATACTGTCTTTTGCTGCTGCATGAAAAATATGCAGTAACATTTTTAAAAAATGCTTCTAAATATGACGGTAAAACATTGATAGCATGACTGACACATAAAGCAAACGAATGACATACACATCCCAATGATGTTGAAATTTTATAGATCATCATTTTTAAGCAGTTTTCGAAAGCCACTTTTTCCCCCATCATAGAGGAGCAATTATTGTTTCCAAATCCTACTAAATTTCCATTAGTAATATTTTCCTTATTTAACAATGACATATGGCATCATACAAGCCAACAGCAGTTCCTGATTCAACAACAACACTATTTAAAAGAGCATCCACAACATCTTGTTTGTTTAAATCAAAATATTGAACAACTACTGCTAAATTTGTGTATTAGAGATGTCTGTGCTTTTGTCAATTATTATAGAAAACTTTTGTTTCTTGCATATCTCAATAATTATATGCTTTTCCTTAAAAGTTATTCCATCTTGAATCATGTAAGAAAGTTTTTTCGTCCCATTGATAATTGTTTAGCAATTTTGCTATTGGGAAATTCCACTTTGCAGACTTTTATGAGGTGATCAAAGTTAGCAAATGGAATATTGTGTTCAGTGAAATATGCAGTAAGCATTATTACACTCTTGGCTACTTGTTCGCTTTCTGTACAAGCCTCTATTTTTAAAAATCAAGTAATATTAACAGTTGTTTTAGCAACCTCAAAATTTCTTTTATACTTCATAGAATCATTATGTTTTGATAGCATGGATTTACTTGCATTTTTGAGAGTCACTTACAACACTTACAGTAACTGGAGTCCTTATTGTTTTTGTCCTGTTTTAGCCAATCCTTAAATTCTGTTTCAGTAAGCCATTCTGCTTTGAAACACTGAGAAAATCCATTTACGTTTCTTTGTCAGTGTATTCACCAATTTAAGCTACTGTAAAAATTATCAGCATAATTTAAGACAATACAAAAAGTAAATGCAGTTGGTAGTATCAGGTTGCCAGATTAATATTTTTATTTAAAGCAAAAATCAAACTGCGAAAAACATTAAACTATTTTGTTCTAGTAAAACTATAACATAGCCTAAATATATATCTTTTTCAAATTATAAGAATTATTATATGTATCTATTTCCTCAATACAATTCAAAACCCAAGATTTCCTATAGTTTTCTAAATAAAAACCAAGACTCCAAGACTTCAAGTATAAACTCAAGATCTTAGATGAAAACCCAATCATTGGTAGCCCTGCAATAGAGATAAAGGGATACAATGGTGCTGCAATGAAGCAAACTTAAAGAATCTAGTGACATAAGGAACAAAGAATATGAAAGAAAATAGTAATAGTAAAAACATTTCTCTCGCTCTTTCTCTCTCAGGTATTTGTTCTCAACTTAGGCTCTGAACAGATCTTTTATCTGATTGGAAAATTAATAAAGTTCTATTGTATTGATGATCTCATTCTAATTTTCTACTAAGCTGTCTGTATATTTCAATCGTTAATGTTCATTTATATTTAAAGGTTAAAGGTGTATTTTTAATCTTATTTTTGCTTATTATTTAAGTTTCTGAGTAAATTCATCAATCCCAAACTTTGGCACCATTTATTCACACAGCCTATACCAAAGAGGATTCAAGTCCTAACATTATATACTTAGTTTATTTTATATCCTGAGAGCAATTTTAAATCTATCCACTGTGAGATCCAAATATTAGTATCAGGGGTGAGATTTTAAACCCAAGATATTGATACACACAGTTGAAAGGTATTGAAACAATTCCAAATCTTACAACAGTTTGGCCATAAAAAATAAATAAGTAAAAAGCAATTGACTAAACTAGTATTTTGTAGATGTGTGAATAATAAGAATAGAAGAGGGAACTAAAGAAATAATAGAGAGAACACATGAATATATGAAAATTTATGAAAGTTGGAATCAGAGATGTATGATAAAAATGACTTTCTGACTGTGAATGAAGTTGATAAAATTTAGGAATAGCTATATGTAGCATTATTTTGATTAATATTATGAGTCTATTCTTTGACTACTGTCTAATGTTTTGAGAACATGATCATCATAATTTAATGTGGTACTGTGGCGTCTTGGGGTTGAAAAAATGACTTTTATGTCCTTCTAACATCCCTGTTTCTGGTATCAGGTCGTAATACCAGAAACAGTTTTAACATACAGTTCTACATAATACAATGCTATTATATGTTAAATATACATTACTAAAGTGTCAGATATTAATAATTCATTGTGCTATTACAGTATTTTAATAAAATATATAGTTTCTGATGATAAAAGTTTTGTGAAGTTAGATTGTTTATATATATAATAACAATAAATGGAAATATTTATTGACACTAATTAACAGAAGTATAACTAATAAATGATATATCATCATCAATAATTCTGGATTCTACTACAATTCTATTAAATTTTTAACAGACTAATTTAAAAATAAATAAATTTAAATGTAATTAATTTAAATAATAAAATAATAATGCAAAATAAATTTAAAAATTATTATTCAAATTATTAATAAATATAAAACTCACGTTTCTACTATTGGACTTTTATCTTTAATCCAGTAACGAGACCCATCTTTATGCGCAACTAATGAACCCGTTTTGAAGCTTTCAACATATTTTCCTAACATTTTATTTTCATTATCATTTGCAGCAAAAATCTAATAATAATAATAATAATAATAATAATAATAATAATTTTTGTTTTTAAATTCATTATTTTAATATATATTATAAATGAAAAATAATGCCGATTTAATATCATACAAATTCATATTTAAAGCTGAATGATTTATATTTAAATCATCTTGAAAGATGAACAGCACTAATGCAGGCAAAAACTAATTTATTTCTGGAAAAATGCTAACTATAATAATTATTTTTATGGATTCACTTCTTTATGGATCATAGCTGTAAAGTCGCTAAATTTCAACAAATATCAATAATAATAAATTGCAATAATAATTAACTTAATGATTTAAACGACTCTACAAAGCCAGAGTTCAGCATGAGTTCAGGTCTTTTTTACTACTTCCTAAAATAAACTATATTAAATAAAAAACAATTTATCAATAATTCACATCTAACTGAAAAAAACAAACAACTGGAAACTTACGACAAAAGTATCAAATAAGTGTTAGACCTAAAATGACAAAACAATGTTAAAACTTATACTAATAAATTAAACAACTCTCAAAACCAGTTAAATAATAAAATATAAATTTATTAGACTCAAAATACTTATAAAAGTGTAAATTAAATTACACTTACAAAAGTGTAAATTAAAACTTTATTTAAACAGTAATAAAGCACCAATCAAATAATCAACGAAACTTATTTAATCAGAATTCAAATATTCAATGATATCAAATATTCACAATAAGAAATCAATATAACCTTAAGTAGTACTTATTTCTAATACTTCCACCACTGATGCAATTTCAAGCAATTGTAGATCTTTACAAGAATTCAACTGTCACTTAATCAGTTTCACTTTGATACGAACACCACTCTGTGTCGTTGGACACATATGGTTTATACTAAGACATACAGTCCCGAGTTGAGCTCATTTACATAAATTCATGCAACAAATTTAAATTTTTTAGTTTACAGAGTAAATCAATTCATTTCATCCTCTTTACAAATTAATTATGCACTGAACAAAACATTGAAAAGAGATCATTCTTATATTCTTGTATTGGGCCAGAGGTAAACTTATTAGATTAGATGATGTCAAGAACCGAGAGAGCTCGTTTGGAAGATGGATTTCCGTTCCATAACATATCATTGCTATCTGCTGAGACAGAGAACGTGAAAAGTAAGCTAACTCTTAAACTAAAATATAATACGTTAAATAATACTGAAAATAATGATAAATAATGAAAGAGCATAATAAAATAATAACAGGATAGGTCAGAGTTAACTTCTTCACATAACAACATTCTTGATTTATTCAAATCAGATAATACATAAAAATATTATCATGCTGAAAGTTAGCCAGGATATGGAGACAGACAAATCTAACTCATATACCTTTTAATTTCATTTTGGAATGCAAAGGATTAAAAGTGATAAAGATCAAAAAATAAGAATAAAATTTCTAAATTTTCATTCACTGCTTACTTTAGTTTATATAATTATTTGATTATAACTAGCCAATTAGCAGGACTTAATTTACTTACAGATAAGTTGCTTTTATAAAGTTCAAAGAAGCTCTTTCTGAATTCTTATATTCCCTCTTCAGCTTTATCCTTCAAAATTAATTCTGTTCTAATTCGTTATTGTTTAAATTTAAAATTGAATATGATTATAAAGATAAATAAAAGCACATGCCATAATAAACTGATTTTCTAATTTAATTTTATAAAAATTTTTCAAAAAGTTATAAGGTTAATAAATGCTAAGAAATGTATTTTTATTTATAAATAATGTTCAGTATTAATTTAATTTAAGCAAAATTTCCAGGCACTGCTCAGTTCTCCCGGGTCTAATTTGTTAATAGGTTTAATCGGTTGTTTTCTCTTTTTTAATATAGCAAGAGATTCTTCCCACCTTCCTATAAGTGGATTTTCTTGTTTTTTAATGATTTTTGCACTGTC
>AYEL01069372.1:0-29818 GCA_000484575.1 Olivierus martensii
AAAACAACTTTTATTTCGTGTTTGTAGGATAAACTTTAATGGTTTAACTGGTACGTTTTGCTGTGGGTGAACGTAAATAATATCCTCCTTACTTGGGGAATGATTATCAACATTTCAATTATTCAAAATTAAATATTTTTTAAAGGAAAGCAAACAAAAAAAAATTACAAATATCAATTTCCCGACAATCATCATAAGTCCCGACTCCGTCGGGTTCTGCGTGTCCACACAGTTTTTTAACAAGAAAGTTCTAGAACATAAACGGTAAAGTTTAAAAAATATGTTTAGGCAGAAAAAATAAACAAAAGATAAAGTCTACATTAAAATAAAATTAATACTGCAGATTATTAACTAAATAATACAGAATTAGAATAATATATAGCAGCCAGGTGTTCTTAAATCATTACCGAATACAAATATCTAGAGTCCAGCAGCTATGACTGTTTATGTAACAGATTATATTGTTTACATTAGCTCAAATGGTTTTCTTGGGTAATCTTTGCATACTTTTGGATAGTATATTTCCATGCCGTTGATATAATACCTACTTGTTGGAGGTTGATAACATTTTCGTTCTTGTTCACTCTAAGAACTTTTATCTTCTCTGAAGTAAAAAGTTCTTTACGATCTTGTATCTTTTTAACAACTTTAGCTTCGTCCCACTTGATGTTAATGTCTTTTTCGTACGCTCTTTGTTTAGGAGGTTGATAACATTTTCGTTATCAACCTCCAACAAGCAGATATTATGTCAACGGCATGGAAATATACTATCCAAAAGTATGCAAAGATTACCCAAGAAAACCATTTGAGCTAATGTAAACAATATAATCTGTTACGTAAACAGTCATAGCCGCTGGACTCTAGATATTTGTATTCGGTAATGATTTAAGAACACCTGGCTGCTATATATTATTATAATTCTATTATTTAGTTAATAATCTGTAGTATTAAGTTTATTTTAACGTAGACTTTATCTTTTGTTTATTTTTTCTGTCTAAACATATTTTTTAAACTTAACCGTTTATGTTCTAGAACTTTCTTGTTAAAAAACTGTTCTATTATTATGATAGTATGTAACTGAAGGTGACATTTAGAAATATCAAAAACGTTTTTGATAACTTCAATAAAACGTGTTTCCTAAACTGTTAGTAGTGCTTACTGAGTTAGAACTATATTTAAACTGGTGATAAGCAGTTGTGAACTTCTAGAAATATTTTTAGCCATCCTCAGGTTTTTACAAGCTATTAATAATAAAGATGTTCTAGAACAGTAAGCCATTCAAAGAACATTTCCTGTTCTAACTAAAATTTAAAATTCCAATTTCAGAACACGTTACAAGCTACATAAAATTACTTAACATTAATACATTAATAAATAAGAATAAAAATAATAATGTAAGGTTTTGAGGCGGTATATACGCGTTAGTGCGACCGAATTAATGAGCAGGTGTGAGTCCTGGCACAAGGGGTCCAGAACACGGGAATTCAACACACTAAGATACGATACAGAAAATGAAAAGAAGGTTTATTTTTAAAAATATACTAAAAACATATCAAAAAGGAAACGAAGCCGTCGCTTGCAATAAAGTAATTTTAATTGTTGTTATAAAAAAAAACAAAGGGGGAGCACAATATCCAACCCACACGTACCTGGAGAAAGGTTGTTTTCTTGGGAAGGAGAAGTAGGAGACTCCGGACTCTGGGTTTTTTTTTCTTCACTGCTTCCGTTTGTCCTCCTTCCTTTAGTGTAAATCCTTAATTCGTTTATTTTCTTTTGCTTTGTTTTTGTGAGACTTAATTACCTATGTCTCGTTACTTCCAGATCTCAGAGACTTCTCTCCTCTTTTTTCGTTCTCCTTCCTCTTTCCCACGGTTCTATTGTTCCGTGTATGACTTTTATCGATTGGGTTGTATTTTCATATCGGCAACAATTTACGGGGGGCTTCGTTAATTGACTTCGGTTTCCTTTTGTTTTAAATTCATCTTATACAATTTTCTATAGTTTGTGGATTAATATAATAACATAATATCGTAACATAATTTTGCTATAAACGCGGGAGTAGATTAATATAATGACATAATATAACAACATATTTTTGCTATAAAGCAAAAGAAAGTGCCTCCCAGGGACTTACAGTGAGTCCTGGCACAAGGGGTCCAGAACACGGGAATTAAACACACTAAGATACGATACAGAAAATGAAAAGAAGGTTTATTTTTAAAAATATACTAAAAACATATCAAAAAGGAAACGAAGCCGTCGCTTGCAATAAAGTAATTTTAATTGTTGTTATAAAAAAAAACAAAGGGGGAGCACAATATCCAACCCACACGTACCTGGAGAAAGGTTGTTTTCTTGGGAAGGAGAAGTAGGAGACTCCGGACTCTGGGTTTTTTTTTCTTCACTGCTTCCGTTTGTCCTCCTTCCTTTAGTGTAAATCCTTAATTCGTTTATTTTCTTTTGCTTTGTTTTTGTGAGACTTAATTACCTATGTCTCGTTACTTCCAGATCTCAGAGACTTCTCTCCTCTTTTTTCGTTCTCCTTCCTCTTTCCCACGGTTCTATTGTTCCGTGTATGACTTTTATCGATTGGGTTGTATTTTCATATCGGCAACAATTTACGGGGGGCTTCGTTAATTGACTTCGGTTTCCTTTTGTTTTAAATTCATCTTATACAATTTTCTATAGTTTGTGGATTAATATAATAACATAATATCGTAACATAATTTTGCTATAAACGCGGGAGTAGATTAATATAATGACATAATATAACAACATATTTTTGCTATAAAGCAAAAGAAAGTGCCTCCCAGGGACTTACATATCTCCCCGTTTTTTAGAAATAATTTTATAGATAAAAATTATTTCTCTGCATTAAATTGCGTTTTTTTTTTTTTTTATAGTTACTTGATTATACTAAGGTTACACTTGATTATATAAGGTTACATAGATTGAAAAGCTGCAATAAAATCGCTTAAATCATTTGTAACAATATAAGGTTCAATTCAAGCAATATATAAACAGTTTAAAATATACAAATTAATTGAATTATAAGATATATATTATTATAACAATAGAAAAATTTTCATTATTGTGTTTTAATGATTTTTACGAAAGTTTATAAGTCCTAAGAAAATTCCTTTTGGAATTCTTCTTTTCTTCCTTGAGTCACCTTTTTCTGTTCTTCTCTAATTTCTGCATCATTCGGTTCTTTTTCAGTTCTTTTTCAAAGCATATTTTCTTTTTTAGTTTCATTTTGTTTTGTTATACCATCGGTGCGTCGAACTTTATTGACGTCTTCGGTATGTTCTTAACAGGTGATTTAACTGAAGATGTGGCTTCTTGGGTATTCATTTCTTTCAGTTCAATATTAGTGCACTGGTCTCGTTCTGGTTGTACAGTTACGTGCGTGGATGGAGTGACAATTGGAATTATATTTTGGGATTTATTTGCGGCCTTTCGTTTCCTTTTTATTTTGCAGTAGCATATAAGCCCTATAATAACTATTGAAAGGATAGCTATTCCTCCACCAAGATATGGAGAATAAGTTTTAAGTGTATTCGACCAAATTGGATACGAATAATCATTATTGGCAATATCCGGCAATTTCTTTAATTCTAGGAGCTGGTGCTGTATCTCTCTCAGAGAGGTACTAGTTGATTCTAGAGAAGTGATATGGGTGTTTTTATCTTTTGACTGACTGGCAAAACCGCTAAAATTTCGAAGCATATTTTGTTCGGTGTCATTTAAAATATCTAAAATTGGCGGAATTACTACATGTTTTTTGATGGATAATGAAAAAGATGATCGAAATTGAAAGTGAGAGGTTAGAAGAATGCCAGGTGAATAACCTGTACATGTTGCAGGAAGTGTTAGGACGCCTGTATTTCTTAACTATGTTTGAATGGGATTCAGAGGAACTTTTATTATAAGGACATTCAATTACTAAACTCAATGGAGTAGGTGTGGAATAAATCCATGTCCCTTGATGATTAATTCTATAAAAAATCGGAAAGTGGTTTCGCGAAACTCGTTTCTCGCACATCGTATCGACAATAGCATCCTGTCCTAAAAATAGGGCATATTCGCAGGTGTAAAATGGAATTCGCAATATTGGTACCTCAGGTGAGCACATGGAAATGTATCCTTGCTTGCATTTTTGCACTTCGTTCGCACTTAACATTATGTACGATTGCCGACTCTTTGATAAAGCTAAAAATGGATATTCTGTTTGATAGAATGCAAAAGCATTCGCTTTTGGAAAATAGGCTGGAAATTTGAGGACTTCGTATAAGTCAAAAAATCCTTCGGGAGTTACCAACGGAATTTCTACGAAGATACGAAGCTTATTCGGTAATGCAGCTGAAGTGACAGTTAACCAATGATAAAACTTAAAAAGATTTTCCTCCCGCGGTGGTTCAATTAGAGATACCTCAGGTGGTAGGGCCGCATTTATATTTAATAATGTTAAAAGCAAGGTTTGTCGAGGGACAAAATACGGACTCAGTTGTCCATGGCCCAAAACATCTATTGCTTCCCTAAAGTCAGTTAACTGGAATTTGAATTCGGAGAAGGCAGTTTCTATATATCTCAATGCCGATCCAGTATAAAAAGCATATTGATAGGCATGTAATGTTTCTTCGAGACTTTCTTGAGTTTCCATCAATTTTTTGATTTTATCAGAATTGCCTTTAATAACGGTTAATGTTTGGTTTAAGACCGAGGCTTGAGCTTCGATAATGTGAATTATCCTTTGTTGTTTATAATTTACAGTGGCAATTTTTGCATTTAGTATTTCAAGGTCTGATGTCGTTGATACTCCAAATAAAAATTTTAATCCTTTGCCTATAAAATCTAAAGCTCGTTTTGGTCGTGTTATCATTACTAATGATTTTAAATCAAATAGTGCTTGTTTGTATTCTTGTAAAGTTTGTTTTAGATGCCGAATTTCTCCACGAGAAATATCCCATATTGAATGGATAAGATCGCCGTTTTTTTTGTCTAATCGCTGAGGATGTGACGACATGTTTTCTAAATACTGAATGTGTTGTTCCAAGAAATCTAAATGTTGATCGAAGGAGTCCATGGTAATGTCAATGACTAGGGTCCACTTGCTAGTCGTTACAAGAAAATTACCTTGGTGTATAAAGACTATTCCCTTTGTTAGTTCGAGGTTTTCTGCTTCGCTTGAGACAATCATACATATCAATATCAATGAGCCAATCATGTTTGTCGAAGGTTAGTGCTATATTGCCTGAAAGAAAAAGAGTTATCTAAATAACCTAATCTTAGAATTTCGTGTATAATTTTTAAATAACAAAATAAGAGGAGAAAATAGATAAATGAACAGCCTAATTCATTAAGATAATGCGATATATTTATACAAACGACTCTTTCCTATTCTGTGGTTTCATATCTGCAACTCGAATACTTAGTCTATCTAGCCGTTCTGACAGTCCATTCATTGTATCCGCATCATGCCTCTGCCTAGTGGAAGTAGGTAAAATCCATGGAACATCTGGAACCGGCCCACGACTTCTAAGTGCGTATCTCGGTTGAGAATCCTCTTGAGCAGGTATGCTTGGTTCTCTATGTTCGGAAGGAGGAGCTAGCATTCTTTGTTCGTCCCAATATCACCAATAAATGTCGTCAATAGGTTCAGGTGGTTGTTCTACCTCTGCTTGTCCCTCAATAACATCATTTGTGTCCCGCCTATCGCTCTCAGTTGTAGCTGCTATATCGTCATCTAAGCCATACTCCTGTGGCAGGTTTTAGCCTATTTGCATGAACTTGCTGCTTTTTCTGGGTTTTTATGTGTTGAATTTCAAAGTTTATGGATCCCAGTTTTCTTACAACTCGAAAAGGTCCCGTCCAACGTGGAGCTAATTTTTTGCTACAACCAGGCTTATCAAACCGTTATTCTTGAATTTTTTGCTTTGATACTCCTATGCCGCCTCGCAGTGCATTTGATATCAGTTCAGTGCAGTATATACGAAAGTCTGCTGTGGTCACATTCGTATATATGATCGGTCATCAACGTTATTTTACAGTAATAAAAATAACAATTATACAGTCATCAATGTTATTTTACAGTAATAAAAATAACAATTATCTCATTTTAGTTGTTTTAATCTGAATGCCTGCCACTTCGAACTATAATTCCTTGAAGTCAGAACACTTTTCTTTCATCAATATTTTTCGTTGTTTATATTTTACTGCAATCTGATTACTGCCTTTTATTCTTAAATTTTTATTTTCTAATTTTAAGAATTTTTTCATATTAGCAATTAAAAAATATATCTAAATAATGTAATACAATAGTAATAATGTACAATAGTAATACAAAATAAAATAAAAAAAATACTACGTATATATTTTTTATTCACTATCTTTTTTCACCTATCTACATTATTTACATGTTAAAATGACCTCGTTTAACGCTGTTTCATTTAGCACTTGATTTCTTTGGAACGTATCCTCCGCGTTAAACGGGGTCTTACTGTAGCTCTTTGAAATGTAATGAATTTATTCTATTAAAAATATAAAAACTTCCAAGTTATACTACAAAAGCAGTTTTAGATATGAACTATTAATCAGCGCAAGTTTCGCTAGTTTCTATCTCTCTATAATTAACTGAGATATCGAAAAAATATAAAGCATCATACAATTGTCCCAGACTTTCTTAGATATAAAGATTTTATCTTGAGAGATACAGATGGAGAAAACATTTAAATATACAATTTTCTCATACGTGTCAACAAATGCGACTATACAGAATGACAAAAATTAGACAAACTTTGAGAGAGATTGTACAGGACATTAAAATGAACAGTTTTTCCTAATACCATTTTTCCCCATGAAGTATTGTTTTACGAAGACAAAACAAAATATCTTAAAGACTAAACTATTACAAACATATCATGATGATGATGTAGCTTTGAAGTGTATACTTTATTAACTATTTACAAAACTCGTATGATCGAATAAATATGGCATAGGGATTGTCGTCACTCGAAACTCGAGAATTATGGGAGTTGAATACTCCTCATGTGCGAAGTATGCGTCATCATTAAAAAGTACTGAGGATAGGAATTTAGGCTGTGTTTAACCTGCTCCAGGTATCATCGCGACATCTTAAAGACTAAACTATTACAAACATATCATGATGATGATGATGTAGCTTTGAAGTGTATACTTTATTAACTATTTACAAAACTCGTATGAATATCTTAAAGACTAAACTATTACAAACATATCATGATGATGATGTAGCTTTGAAGTGTATACTTTATTAACTATTTACAAAACTCGTATGATCGAATAAATATGGCATAGGGATTGTCGTCACTCGAAACTCGAGAATTATGGGAGTTGAATATTCCTCATGTGCGAAGTATGCGTCATCAGTAAAAAGTACTGAGGATAGGAATTTAGGCTGTGTTTGACCTGCTCCAGGTATCATCGCGAAATTGTAATCGTCGTGACTAATTGGCAGGGCATATGGTTTCCGCACATTGCAAGTGAAATGGATGCAATATCTGCTAACGGAGAAGATTTCATACATTCGCCTGACTTATTCTCATATGTACAATTGCATGTGTCCTGGTGAAAGGATTTTGCTCCACTTGTGCCAAGACTTGTTCCTCGAATCGCAGAGTTCTCTCTGTATGCCCCCGTCCTTGTCCAGGTGATTTGATAAACGACTTGTTTGATACACGAAAGCAAACGTCGAATTATTTGGCAAACGGTGGTTGGGATGATGATGATGATAAAGCCTCTGTGCTTCTGCCCCATACGTACAAATCATATCACTTAGCTCTATCCAGGTGTATGGTGATGGTAACAATGTCTCTGCACTGAGTCACGACATACAACCAATTGAAAACCTTAGTCATTGAAATTGAAGTGATAAAGCCTCTGTGCTGCTGTCCCATTGTAGTTTGCTGCCCCATACGTACAAATCATATCACTTAGCTCTATCCAGGTATATGGTGATGGTAACAAAGTCTCTGCACTGAGTCACGACATACAACCAATTGAAAACCTTAGTCATTGAAATTGAAGATCACATATGCCAGTGGTGTTCAACCTTTCTTACTATGCGAGCTACTTTTCTATACTGTTATTCGGCGATCTATTCTCTTATATTCCCTCAACCTGATATTTTATTACGTACAACTATGCAATTAAATACACTCACTCACTTCGGAGGACCCACTCTCCCAATCCTAAAAACTTTATTTGTGTATTTAAGAATTTATTTATCACTTTTAATTATTTTAATTCAACAAATAAAACAAATGGAGAAATAAATATTTTATTTCAATATATTTTAGAAAATCAAAGTTAGAAAAAATAACAGATTGATTACAGACTCATAAATTACAGGAAATGCTGGTTGATAAAAAAGTTAATGGGAAATTTGGTATTGTTTGGAGCTTGCAATATTTTCATCGTCAGGTTGATAATGAGAAGTGGCCAATCGCAATCATGCAAATGATCATTTATATTTTGATTTCTTGATTTTTTTTTTGACGTTCATATTTGAAAAAGCGGATTCTGACAAGTATGGAGATCCGAAACACAACAGAATTTTTTGCGCAATATTAGTTAATATTGGAAACTTTTTAGGACCCACTCCCAGTCCTAAAAGCTTTATTTGTGTATTTAAGAATTTATTTATCACTTTTAATTATTTTAATTCAACAAATAAAACAAATAGAGAAATAAATATTTTATTTCAATATATTTTAGGAAATCAAAGTTAGAAAAAATAACAGATTGATTACAGACTCATAAATTACAGGAAATGCTGGTTGATAAAAAAAGTTAATGGGAAATTTGGTATTGTTTGGAGCTTGCAATATTTTCATCGTCAGGTTGATAATGAGAAGTGGCCAATCGCAATTATGCAAATGATCATTTATACTTTGATTTCTTGATTTTTTTTTGACGTTCATATTTGAAAAAGCGGATTCTGACAAGTATGTAGATCCGAAACACAACAGAATTTTTTGCGCAATATTAGTTAATATTGGAAACTTTTTGTGTGTATTCCCAAATGATAAGAAAATTAGTGATTTCACAATTTTAACTAAAAAATAAGCAATAGCAATACACTTAGAGAATTAAAAAATAATTATAATTTATTTATCATTATTTTGTATGTTTTCAGTTTTAATTAAATTTGTAAGGAGGAATCAACTTAGGAGGAATAAACAAGAGATCGACCAAAAATCGCTCCGCGATCGACAAATTGAACACCCCTGACATATGCCATCTAGCACATAGGAAAAATGGTATTAGAAAAAAACTGTTTTTTATAGCCTGTACAATTTCTCAAAATTTGTCTCTCTCTAATATTTTGCCACCCTATATTTTGCCTTGTACTTTATTATGAGATTGGGAGATTTATTTTCTGAGCTAATTAAAGTACTCTTATAAATAAGTGATAAATTAGAATTAATTTGGTTGGATAATAAAGCTGATTTGATGAAATATATAGGAAATTTGAATAATCGAATTGATATGGTGATCGATTTCGTTATATAACATTTTAAGGGAGATAAAAGTACAGTAAATATGTCTTTTTATCAGAAATGATAGGTTGAATTTGATAGAAGAGGTAAAGATCCCTCTTTTTGAACAGTATTTCGAAAGCAGTTTGGAAAATACGTGAACGGAATTGAGAGTATGATTCGAAAATAGATTTTTTCCACGTAAAGACAAGTTGTAAAATCTTGAAGGAATAGAATGAGAGTTAGGTACCAATTGTTGTATTAAGGATTATCAGAAACAATGTGTTTGTGTCAAGAAGGCTGATTGGATTAGCGGAATTGAGTGATCTCTTTTGAAATATAAGAGAATAGAAAGTTTTAACCCAAGAAAAAGGTGTAGCGGTATCTGTTTTCAGTTGAATTAGATAAGGAAATAAACAATCTGTTTTATTCTCTTTATTTGGTTTGGTACTCTGATGTATTGCATTTTATATTTAACATAAAAAATTTTTTCAAAAATTTCCGAAAGAATAACATTTACGTTATTTATTTTTAAAAATTAATTTATTTTTTATTTAAATTAAAAAATTTAACTTTTGAATATTTTCTTAACTAATATATCATATACTGTAATATGATATTTATTTTTAATTGTTTTTATTGTGTGTTTCTATTAATGACAGTTTTTTTCTTAATTTTTAAATATATTGATAATTTAAATATGCATCAAATATTTTTACAAAGAAAATTTACTTGTGATATAATCAAATATAATACTGTATTAGTTGGGGAAACACGTCGCATTGGGTAATATGCAGTACTGATACAAATAATGCGTTATTTTAATAAGACAATTTAGGAGATCTGCATATGCGCATGTTGTCAATTGATATTAGATGTAAATGATAAGTGACAGACACCTTCAGTTTTTCGCAATTACAGTGGACTCTCGATTTTACGAACTCGTACGGACCCCAGAAAAGTTCGTAAATAGGAATGACATTAATTAACATTAGGGACATTTTGGGACCAACTAAATAGTTCGTAAAAATGCGAGTCCGATGTATCTACTGATTTTTACCTGAAAATCAAGTGATAGTGCTGGCACCATAACTTCCAAAGTTTTTTTGTTAGTTTTTTAATTGATTATTATTCAAAATCAGAATTGAGAAAGATGGATATCATTCATTAGTCATCTTGCCATCTTGAATGCAGTCATTACATTTCGTGTTAGTTATTAATTTTAATTTTTGGCAGTTCAATTGATATTGGTACAATATGCTGCATAGATATTGGGATAATACGTCGTACGACATTTTATTTCATTTTTTATTAAATTGTTTCAATGTTTGTTTTTTCATTTTAAAATGGAATAAGATGTATGAATTAGATTTCTCCAACTATTTGTCTGATATCTGTTCGATATCTGTCCAGAAACACAATAACAGGCATAAATATTATCTTGAATTTATTGTATTTGGATAAAATTTAAATATGTTATTGGGACCCATTGGAAAAACAATCCTATTGAAATTGATCAACATTGGATCAATATTATTGGCGTAACAAAGGAAAAGATTTTTGCATATTGTCCGATTTGAATGATATTCACTTATATTATTGGATCATTTCAGAAATTCAGCCCGTTAAAAATGATCGATATTAGATCATACTGTCTGGATGTCAGAACGAATATTGTTTGTATATTATTGTTTATGAATATTGAAGTGTTTTTGAATGTTATAGTATTTCAAAGATCAAATAAAATATATATTACATACTAGTACGATTTCATAATTTTTACATATTCATTTCCATATTTATTTTGGTGTTTAAAAGTATTTTAATGTTGTAATATATTAATCTTTAGCTATTGTCATAATACTGATACCTTGAATAATAAGGCATTTTGCATAACTTTTTAAACATTAATCTTTTGGAATTATTTAACTTTTTGAAAATATTTTCCTGATTTTTATTTACCTGGTTAGTTTTACATTACTTTACAAATCATAACAAATCTGTATTGATTTCATAAATTGACTATATTCACATACTATCAGTATTGTGATATCAAAATACTGATAGGTTGTTCAGATGTTCATATAAATCCTGGTACTAGCCAAAATGTATCAAGATTGTACATTATTTTTTTGAGCTGAAATGTTCATATTATTCTGTTGTTAATCTTGACTAATTTGCATGTAATTTTTTTATATTTAGATTTAATTAAAATTACTATTTTATTTAATATATCCTAATAATCATTTTTCTATTATAATTTAAATAATTTAGATTTTAATTAAATTAATTATTTTATACACAGTAATTACTCCTCTCTAAGAAAAAGAAAAGCGATTTTTTTAATTTAATTTCAGTCTAAATTTTGAAAATAAAATTTATACTGTAGTTAACTTTTCGGATCTAAAAAATATTTTAGAAAAGTTTTTCGTTTGAAAGTTGAATCCTGATTTCCATTTACGTAAAAATTTATTCGCATTTTTTGGTTCTTATTACTGAATTTAAAGAAATTTTAAAAATAACTCTGAAAAATTATTTGATTTTCATCAATTTTTGAATAAATTTATTACTTTATGATTAAGCTGTATCATGAATAGAGTTATAAATTATAAAGAAATTACATTTTCTCTGAAGTAAGATTTATTAGATTATTTTATTGCTAACAGGAAATTATGATTTTACTTGCTTGATAAATTTCATTTTGCCGGATATCCTTAAATTTTCATTTTTAAAATTCTTAATTTAATATACCGGTATATGTTTATAAATTACAGAAAAATGTTTTATATATATTTTTACAAAATATCGTAACTTATAAAAAAATTTCATTTATATTATACAGCATTTATTTTAATAAGTAAAAATTCAATTGAAGAATTGGAGAGTGTTAAATAACATAAGTATGACAATCAAATGAAAACGTATTGTCAAGAAAATCGTGATAAACATTTTAAAATATAGATAAAGCTTTTACTGATAGTAACTAGTGCTGCAGCCATTCTTTTATGAAAATTCTTTCAAATGATCATACTATCTTTCATGTGTAACAAATAATTTTAAAAATATAAAATTTTCAATAGCAATCATCTTTTTATGGAATCGTAGAGACTTCAAAGTAATTTAAAAATTTTTAAATTCATTTAAAATTTAAATGCATTGCATATTTTATTCTTTAGATATTTTGCGGATGGCAATAGCTGAAATAAAAAAAATGATTATATAAGATCATTATTATCCAAAATATATATAAAATTATATTTCGAATAGTCTTCATTTTGTAACAAGATTACATAGAATTCTCAAAATGAATAGGGATTTAATTGGATTTCTAAGATTTGAATGATCTGCAATATTTGGTTTCGAAATGATATAGACCAGGGGTTCTTAACTTTTTAATGACTCCAGACCCCCAATGGATTGTCCAATAGTCCCGTACCCCCTTCACTTGTGTCGAAATAATCATCGCCATTCCTTATATTAGTTGCCAATATGACTTCCAAATATGTCAATAGCTTGAATTTATTATACTTTAAGAGATCGAGTCCCATACCCCCGACATTTGGTTCCAAAATTTGCTAAAAAAAACTTTCGATATAATTATTAATAATTGTTTACAATATTACATTTAATTTTTAGAATTTCAAATAACTTCCGCATGTATTTTGCATAATTATTTATCTTATTTTAAAAATTATTTTCATTATTAGGCTAATTATTATTAAATAATTAGCCTATCAGCATACTTATATACTGTATATTATTTAATTCCAATGTGATTATAATATTATACATTTATTGAATAATAAACTGGTAATTTACGTTATTTTTTATATTAGAAATTTTTTGAAATGTTCTCATAGTTTTCTTGAAAGATATATTTTATTTGATTATTATTATAAAAAAAAATTAATTAAATTATATATGGTCAAATAGTTCAAAAAATATGCATTTAAATTATATTATTTCGAGTTCTCAATTATAGAAATTCGAATTTTCATTTATATACAGTAATGTTATAAGGTGCTTTTAAAATTGTATCAGAAGTTAGATTTTATTATAAATCATTAAAATCTAAAATAAATGATAGAATGACATAAGAAAGATAACTCTATAATCACGAATACATTAAATACATTCACTCAACGTAATCCAGAAGAATTAAATGGATGTGATTCATCTAAATAAATTGAGCCGTTAGTATAGTCTCATCGATTTTAATGAATTTTATTCAAAACGAAAGGAATTTTTAATTATTAGCTTTTTTTTATCCTAATCGTAATTAATAACCAAGCTGAAATTTTTTACAGCAAATCCATATTGTGATCTCTAGATTTTAATCTGTATCTATTTTTTTATTTAATTTTGCCTATTTTAAAAGCTTTATTTAAAAAAATCATGTAAGAGTTTTCGTGCATATTTTTGAGTTCTTTGCATTTTAATGAAACTAGCGTAATATTAAATTAGACTTAACTATTAAGACGCATTTTAAAATCTCACTTTTTCTGTTCACAATTTGCTTGTCAGTTCATTTGAAATTTGTTTTTTAATTAAAATTAAATAATTCAATATATTAATGTTTGTTTTTCATATTTAATCTACAGTTTGTTTGTTTTTCTTTCTGACCTAGATTATTAGATTGTTTTAAATTTCATAAATTTCTAAATAGCCTACCTAGTATAAATTTAATTTTGTTGTAAATAAATTTTAGGTCGTTTACCTTTGAAATAAATAAATTATTACTATTATTATAAAAAAGTTATTCTAATATAAATGTTCGTTTATACTAATAAAATATTCTAAAAGAAATTTTTTAATGCTTTTTTATGATCAAATATAGAAATTCATTATTTTATTCGTAAATGGAGAAATTATTAATTTCCAAGCCGAAATCCATCTTCAAGAGTAAAATTTAAATAAATTTACAGTTAAAAATCATTGAAATACTTTATATTAAAATTTAACTTGTTTAAATATGTAAAGGCTTGTTTTATTTTTCATTTTCCTAGACTTTTCATTATTGATTTAAAAAAGCCATTTACGTTATTTTTAATTTAGGAATTAAAATTATAAAAATTTCAATTCCAAAATTACCATAAAAGTTCATTTTCAATTCAATATTGTTAAATTTTTTTTGTTTTTTTAAAATATTATTTAAATTTTAACTATTTGTTATAGTTATATGTAAGGTTGGTTTATTAAATTATATTTTTGTATTTTTATTGAAATCAATAAAATCTTTTCGAATTCTACATTATTATAAAATGAGACTTTATCAGTTGTTGAATTTTTATTGAAAATCGATAAAATAATTGTTTTATTGTGATAACGAATTTCGTAAACAGAATAAAACGAATATTAATTTAAAATTTTTAAAACAAATTGGAAGTTCGAAAATTTTGCAGTTTAAAGTCTAGATTTTCATTACATTCAAAATTCGATTATAACAAATTTTCAAATCTTAAATAATAATTATTTATTACTTTAAATTATAAATAAATGTATTCTTTATTATATTAAAAAAGTTTTTAATATTATGAAAAATGTTCCATATCGGATTTCGTTAATTTGGATTTTAATTATTATTTAAGAAAATTTTTAATTTTTTATTTCATTAAATGAAAAGCTTAAAGAAATTTAATATGCATAGTTAATTTAAAAAATGTAAGCATTAGTTGACAATAAACACAATTTTCATCTTTAAATAGTAGAAACGTGTTTTTTTTTATATTTGTTAATTCTTTCTTTTTGAATTTTTGAGTGTCTTAAACCACTCATACTGTGGTTTGATAAATTTCAAGATTTTATCGATGCTGTATGCAAATTTTTTCTACCAAACAGCTGTATTTGATTAGACATTTGTTTTTGCAGAAAATGGAGATAGCAATTGAAAATAGCATTGAACTGCTGATATGTAAATATTTTAACTATATATTAAGTGAAATTTTATGTATTTCTTATTTACTTAAGCCTTTTGAAATGTATAATTTAAAAAATGATATACCTGTATAATTAATTTGATTTAAAATTCATTTATTTAATAATATAATTTTTTGATATCATAAGAGTTCTAAAACTTCTATTATAGTTATAATATAAATATTAATAATTTACTATATAATAAATTGTTAACTAGCTTCAATATTTAAAGTTTTTGATTTTGTAATTCATATATAATTAATATTAGAAAATTTAAATGTTATGTATAGATTTATACATTGCTTATATGAGGTATCATAATGGCAGCATATATCACACTTTTGTGATATATGCTGCCATTATGATACATGATCCGTTTATTTATTATTTTCATGATCCGTGTTAATTTTATATAAAAAATTCGACCAAATAATTTTTCTTTTATTGCATTGTAAACTTATGTTGATAAAAAATAATGATTCGATCTTGAATTAAATTAAATTAATTTATTTATTTATTGTTGACTTGATTCTTAATGTTCAAAAAATTTTAGTTCGCGAATTTCTGAATTCATTTGAAAAATTGAGAAATAATCCGCCTATTGATCTTAACTCCCAATTTCTTAGATCAAAACAATTGATTAAACAGAAATAGTATTATTTCTAGCAATAGTCTTTAATAAATTAATTTCATTGCCGTTAATTAATTTCTTTTGTAGTAAAAATAGAGAGATCAAGCAATCAATCGGTTTTCATTGCATTGTGTATGAATAAGATGATTAAAAAACAATTTATCTCTGGGTTACGTTTCAAAATGATTGTTAGGCTAATATTGTTTCACATTACAATGTGAAGATTGTATTTTTGAAAAAATAACATTTCTATTCTAATTGAATCGGCAGTTTTAGTTAAAATTATTCAAAAGTACAAAAACCGAAAATGTTCTTTTAAAATAATAATTATACAGTTTAATACTGTATTATAGTATTATAATATATTTTACATATAAGATTTTTTTCTTTTATTAAATATGTTAAAATGATGATAAACTTTGTTGAAAACATTTATTTCATACAATATCTTAACTGTACACTGCAATCAAAAACATAAGCATCTTAAATCATATGAAAGTAGTTATGTTACAATATTTGACTAATTTGAACTTGCATAATTTTCCGTAAATTTCTCGATAAAATACTGTATACTGTAACTATTACGCTGTTATTTGTTATAGATTCGTTTTGGATTGAATATATTTAAATAAAAGTGAAAACAGATATTGCATGTATATGTCACATATAATAATAGAATATACTATAGGGCACTTGTATAACACTGATTCCTATAATATGACAAAAAATTAAAGTAATGCTCATAAAACATGGGGCGCTTCCAGTTGGCAAGCAGAAAAGTACTAGATAGGAAAAGTAGTGACACACTTTTCCGGTGCATTTGCCGACAACGCAGCTGCCATAAGCTGCTCAGTATCACATGACTTTCTTTCCGCCATTTTTGTGCAAAGAAACCCGTTCGTTTGTATATCGGCGCAACCTAAATAGTCAATAGAATATAAATATCGTAACTTTTTATCGATATGATGGGCTGTTAGGTAATGAAATATAATAGTAAATTGAAAGAGTGTAAGAGATATTAATTTCGAAAATTAATATACTAAATAAAATAAATGAAAAGTATAATTGAACATGGATAAACAGGTACAATCCCTTATCAAAAATGGGTTTAAAAAAATTATCAATAAATATTTCTGTCGATAGATTTTAAATGAAACTTCTTGTAGATTTTTGATGTATTTAGGCGTGTATAACTGTTCTCGATTAAATCAATTATTGATTATGTATATCCTTAATAAAAATTCTTTAAGAAAGCATTTCCATTTCAGCAAAAAAATACAGTACTTAGTTCGTTGATTTAAAGCATATGAATCTTTAAAGACTATTTCTGTTTTCTAATATTATATTCATTATTTTTATTTTTAAATAAAATATTTTATATATTCATTAAACTTAAATTGTACTTTTACAAAAAAATTTATCAGTAAACCATACATTTTATAAAACTATATATGTACACATATTTGAGACATACTAATGTATTAATATCATACTTCATCCATGTTAAAGTATACATTTCAGATTTCAAAAATCTATCATCAGTTTCTATTATTTTTAATATGCCTGTCAAAACATATAAAATTATAACAAAATTGCTGTAGAATTACAAACCGTATAATCCATTCACTACAAACTTTAAAGTATACCCTTTAAAAAAATAATATTAAAGTGATTAAATACTGTATCATATCCAAGACCATACCTTAACATACAGCATTAATATCAATATATATTGTAGAACATGTTAATGCTCTGTTAAAATATTATGTTATATATATATATAATATATATTGATGTTCTAATATGCAAAATAAATATATATATATATATTATATATATATGAGTATAAAGTTGTAATATGTTGTAACGATGGTTACAACATTGTTCTACTATATTGATGCTCTTCTAGTCTTCTTGCATAGAGGATTAAAATTAATAAATAAAGTTGCAAAGTCGCGGATTTGAACGACTGTCAATTAAAATAAAATAAAGAAATTAATAATAATAAAAACAATAAGTGATAGTGAAATTTAAAGCTAAGTCCAAAAAATGCATGTAAATGATTTAAATATGTCAATTTATTGTTTTACTAGCAGACGACAAAGCTTCTCTTTGCACAAACATGGCGGAGTGTCGCTACTTTCTCTATCTAGTACTTTAGCAAGCAGCTATTAATCGCTTCTCAGCAAACCGTCTTGTTGGAATGAGTTGCCTAACAGGATGGGTTACTTACTTTGAATGACATCATCAGTCGCTAAGTTTGCTGCTAAGCGAAGTCAGCGATCCGTTGGGTCGCTGACTTTGCTTAGCAGCGAACTAAAAACTAAAGAATTTAAAAACTAGAGAAAAATTGATGTAATACACATTTCTAGAATAATTAAAGCTAAATTTAAGAATTTAGCTTTAATTTTATAGTGAATAATTTAAGATGTTTTTTAAAATAATCTATGATATGTATATATTTGATAAAGAAGTAAATTCTACTGTTCTTTGTACAACATTTGATAGTAATATTTCAATATAATCATCCATAATTTATCTCGTAATAAAGCTAATAAGATTTTTTGTTTCTGGTCAGACATTTTTATGCTTACAAGACGTTCAGTTAGACAGCGTGAGCTGTTTAAGCGACGACGTTTGCTAGGTAAGCGCTTGTTCAGCAAGGTCATCAAGTTGTTTGCCAACTGGAAGCGCCTATGGTTATATCGTGTAATATGAACTCCATATTACCTATGTGGCTAGTAATGTATAACGGAGATTATTATAACGCAAAATGTATCCCTGCGTTATAGGGAGTCAACTATATGTACTTGGTTTTTCTTGAAAGAATTCTCTGAAATTAAGATTATAGTACAATTTCTTTAATTTGTTGTTTTTATATTTGCCTTAGAAAATTGTAGAAAATTTTCTGAATTTATTTAGAGGACATTGAAACAAGTGTTGCATCGAATAACTATATTGTATAATAACTCTAGCGTGTTATATGAATCAATAGTTAATATTTTAACGTATTAGAACGAATCAATGTTATAGGAAGATGAATTGTATTAAATCTTATTCATGGTAAGCCGATCTTCACTCTGAATGAGTGAAGATCGGCTATAGATCAGTTAGAAGCTATAGATCACTCCTTACGTCTAATCAGTAAGTCAGATATTTGAGTTAATCTGTTTTGCATTTTTAATTTTATTCCATTTTAAAATTGCTCTCTTTTATAGAGTTAATATAGTGTTGTTATGATTGTCTAAGACTCATAACGAAAGTGGCTAAAAATATGAAAGATATGCTGAAATTAAAGTTGCTGGTTCGAATCTGCTTGATCTTGAAATCTCGAGTTTTCTCGCAAATAAACAGATGACTGAACTTGAGTTTTTTCTTTTAATTAATAAGCTCGAGCTTCAGTCTTTTAAAAGTTCTTTAAATTGATCCGAAAGAGGTTTTTTAAAATAATAAACATTATTTACTGAGAACAGAAAAACAGAAAATTATTTCGTGAAACGCAAACTCCGAAATAATGATAACGAAATGACAAAACCTTTTCCGTTTAACTATAACTATAAACAACAACTGAGTTCTGCTGCTTCTAATAACACAAGAAATCACAACGACACTTAAAGCAGGATAAATACACTATTTTATTATTAGCATATGTAATATATATATCTAATAATAAAATAGTGTATTTATCCTACTTTAAGTGCTCGTTGTAATTTCTTGCCTTTTTCGTTTATTGTTATGATTTACAGTTTATTTTTATTAAATCAAGAAGTTTTGTTTTTATAATTTTGAAAACAATTACGGGATGAACACATCTATTATTAAACTATACACGAAGACTGAATGATATCAAACTAGCTTCCCAATCCAGTGCAATATTTGAAGTCAGTTACTGTAGAAACAGGAAAAAGAAAATAGTCCTAATAAAATTCTATATAGTGTACAGTCGAAGGACTTTATTAGTAACCTCGTGATAGATGAAGATCAATTTACAATCTTTACAATTATGTGAAACATTTTTATAAATAGTTCTTATTTTATTGCCAAATGTTTACAACATATTATTATTCTGTTGTTATAATATTTAGGAGAGTATAAAATATTTATGCACGTTTCAGATAAATTTCGTAGATACGTTAAAAAATAACAATTCAGTGACAATATCTACAGATTTTTTAAAGAGGTGATTCTTCTCCGTTTTATGCCGCATTCCTATCGAGCTTTTTAAGCAGCGGAGTATATATGCGTTGAGGTCGGTATAGATGAAGGATGGTGTTCAATTGTCTGTATTCTGCCCTTTTCAAAAAATGAATTGTGTGACCAGGAATTGAACCCGGATCAGCCAAATATGGATGATCCGACTGAATTGAGGTCATCTGGCCACGTTTCAAAGGGGTGCTATTTTCGATCGGTATAGATGAAGGATGGTGTTCAATTGTCTGTGTCCTGCCCTTTACAAAAAAATGAATTGTGTGACCTGGAATTGAACCCGGATCAGCCAAATGACTATATGGATGATCCGACTGAATTGAGGTCATCTGGCCACGTTTCAAAGGGGTGCTATTTTCGCGAATGTTGTTGTTAAAAAATTTCATTGTAGATTTAACGATTAAATAAAATATTGCGTATATATAATAACTGAGATTGAATTATTGTCTCAGCTTTCCAAAATTATGCTGTTTGTTGAAATTTTGAAATAATTTCATTGTTTTCACATACATGACTGTATGTGAAAAATAATAATCGCCAATGAAGGATAGTGTAAGATATATAATATCATTAGCAATAAACAAATCTATTGTATTATTAATGAATAGTGTAAAATGATATCTTCTTTTGTATCGGCAGTACGGCTCTTTAGAACAGCTTTAACTTTATACCTGGAGAATTGGAATCGATTCCTGGATCCATTCCAGTTTTCCAGATATGCCAGGTTCAGTCTATTGTTCTCACATTACATCTCTTTGGGCAATCTATCATGAATAAGACAATTCATCATGTTTTGTATTGAGTTATTGCTGCTTACTAAATTTTGAATTGAAAATAGTTTAAGTAATCTTGTTTAGCATAAATTCAAGATTCTGGTGTTACTTTATTAAGGAAAATTTATTAATAAAATATATTTGTAAAATTATATAACTTATTAATTTGTTTCATATAACAATATCATAGTAATTATACTATACTTTGTTTCCAACAATCAATTTATTATCCTGTCAACGGCGTAAGAATAAATTTCATATTGGTAATATCAATGACAAAATGAACTTCATTTAAGATGCCAATTCTCTTCCAGTTATTCTGACTTATAAGTACATTTAGTGATTTATGAATCCAAGTACACTTAGCGATAACCAAAATTTATTTTGAAAAGTTGACTCCATTGATTATATCCAGTTAATGAACTCTGCAAATTATTCCACTGCGAATACAGTCCATTATGTAGCTAAAAGAGGACTTAAATCTAAGACGAATCAACAAAATCATTAACCATTCCAGCCAATCCCATAGCTCCCTTGATGGGCTCTAGAATAATTCCGTAATTCCGTTTGTTAATACTTTATCAAATGAAAATAATGTAGAACAGGAAAATAAAAAATCATTGCTAGTAATAGTTCTTCCCTATTTTATTCGCAACTTTTTTTGTAATATTTCATTGATAGAGTTGCATAAAAAAATACAATAAAAAAAATATCAATATAATAAATGATACAGATCTGAATTACTATAATTGATTAGGTGATTAGGTACTTTTAAATTAATTTAAGTTTAATGTAATTATATAAAATTAATTCTTATTTTTGAACATATTTGTTAGTATTTCTCAAATTTTCATTAATTTAAACTGCTAAAATTTGTTAAAATCAAATAATTTTGTTAGTAATCAATATTATTTGTTTAAATCGAATGTTAAGATTAGTTTTTTGATAAATTAATTTATTTTATAAATATGGTATCCAATAGATTGTAATATGCGATGAAAAAATATATTCAGTGTAGTATATAAAGTACAACATATAAACTAAGTCAAATAAGTAAGACGAAAAATAAATAAGCCGTATTGCTATAAAATATCTTTGAAATGATGTTTATTTTTGAGGAATCTAACGATTTTCTGCTAGAAGGTAGTGAAAACGCCAAATTGTAAACAAATGTAAAATCTAAAGAAATTATAATTTTTGTATCAAATTCGTATAGAAATGTGTTAAAATAAAATGTCTAATATAATAATTTTTAGTTGATACTAATTCAGTAAAAATGATGGCAGAAATTAATGTATGATCTACAGTAAAATGTTTAAGATTTCGATTACAGTATTATTCATTTTTTATGCTTACCTATATAGACTACTGTATTGGAAAATATACCAGCAATATAAACTTACATGAATTTTAATTTTAAAATGATTTTAAAAATAACTGCATTAACTTTAAATAAATTTTTATTAATTGTTTGTGCATTTTAAATATTTCATCGTTTATTAATTAAATATAGAAAATGTAATATTTTGCTGATATGATATATAAAATTGCAGTGAATCTTATATCATTATAGGATATCTTATTCGCTGGTGTTGTGTGATAAATTTATATCAAAACTTTGATATAAATTTAGCTCACATAACACCATATATTAGAAAATCATTGATTTTATTTTTCGTATAAATTCAATATCACTTCAATTATTCTGGTGGGAATATAAATTTGCTTTTAATTAAATAATAAAAAAATAGTACTTATATTTTGCAAGTTTGTTTCATAAAGATTTATTAGAATAAAAATATTAATTTAAATTATACAATCAGATGTATCAAAATTGATGTATTAAGATCATACTAATAGCAATTTCTTTAAATCATTAAATTTAAATGTATACTGTTTATTGTTTAATTTTCAGTCACGACACTTAATTATAAGAATATAGTTTCGATTAACGATTAAATTCTTGTTATATCTCCTACTATAGATGCAAACATCTAAGCAGTGTTCTTGAATGAATAGTCTTTCCATGAGATTAAAGCTGAATATACCACTTCAGTTAAAGATTTAACTAAAGTACAGTAATATATTGGAGTTGTTACAAAAATATTATCTCATAAACCTAAATTTATAAAACTTGTAATTATTATAATAATATAATTCTTACTTTTTGTTTGCATTAAAATTATTATTATAGATATTTAAATAATATGCATAGCTTCCAAATTATTGTATTTTAAATTAGAAATTGAATACTATTATAAATTTTTATATTAAATTTATGAATATTGTAATTTGTTAAATATTTTCTTTTTTTAATTAAACGGTTAAGGTATTTAAAATAAGAACTTTTACATAATGCAATAAAATTTTAATTGTATATTTAAATCGATAATTTATTGTTTAAATATAAATTGTCAATTTACACAAATTTATCATAATCATCTAACAAATTCGACTTGATTACATATTCTAAAACGTTAGGAAATAAAATTTTTTATCGTTTCCTTCCAAGTTTTAGATTGGATTAGTTGGGTAAAAGTTAACTCTTTTGGGAATATTGATAGCAACATCTTTTTTTTTTCAATTAAAGTATTTCTTTATTCTTGGCATCATCAGTTCTGTAGACTGCTGTTTTACTAGGGAAAATTACATTCCATTGGGGCTAGTTATTGTACGATTGATCTGGACTATACTATAATAGGCCTTTCACCTGTTTCCTCCGGGTAACAAGTCTTTCCAGGACGATATGGTGAATGATGGATTTGTGAGGAAATAGAATCTGAATTATTTACGTAAATATAAAGTATTTTATCTAAATTTTTATCTGAATGGATTTTAATCTGTTGAAATTTGCGAAACGAGGAAATTTTAATATAAATAAAAATTTATAAAACCAAATAAACATCTAAAAAGCTATGGTTCCGTATACAGAAAATATACAAGGAGTACAAAAAAACTATTTAATAAAGTAGTTTTGGATCATTAGGAAAATCGTCTTAAATGTTCACGATTTAATTATAAGATTAAAAATTGCAAACTTAAAATAACTATTTTAATATTTTAATACATTATTATTATTAATGATAAATTAAATATACAAACCTTTGTGAATAATAATTACTGTAGTTTAAAATCTATTATTAATTTACTAATCTTGTTTGAATCACATGATCTTAAAATCATTAGATTCTATATATCAAAAAGGTATATTTGATAAAAATCAAATGAATTCTGAGGCGGTTTTTAATAATCATTTCTGAGAAAAATCCAGTTCTGCTTTCTAAGAATATTATGACGTCATAGTAAAGTTAGTTTCACATTTAGTGACAGGAAATAAATGCGCAGTCACAATAGATTTGCATTTTAAACCTATCGAGTAAATTAAAGTATTCATTAATAATTAAATAAACGATCGAATATAAATCTTTTTATCAAAATATATAGATAATTTTTTATGAATTCAATTCTTATTATATTATAAGGTAAGTTATAAGATATATTTCGTTAACAAATATTATAATGGTGATTTTTAAATTGCTTATGTTTGCATAGGTGTTGTTGTGTTTAATTTAAACTAATGTTTGTTTAAAAACTTAACAAAATTCTTTCCTATTGTTGTTAACAATTTGAATTTACATTTTAAATATTTTAAGCTATATTTTGCATAAATTTAAACAATTCTTTATTAAATATATGAAAAATTATAAACAATTGTATTTTAGAATTATTTAACTTTGAAATTCCTCATCAAATAATTTGAAAGCCTATTAGTAAATGTATTTGAAATAAGTTCTTAATTTATTATACAGTATTTGAAAAGACTAGATTATAATATAGTTTGACACATCAATTCATTTTATTATTGTGAGATATATTAAAAGCATTTAATAAATTCCTACCTTTATCTAAGTTGAAAAATATTAAACTGTCATAATAAAGCATACTTAAACTAATTTATCTTAGATTTTACTGTAATATACTAGATATTCTATCAAGTTGGACACAATTTCTATGTTGAACGATTTTTCTTGGAACCGGAATAAAGTCTATATTTTTATTATATCTCCTAACCTCTATATCCTAGACACCTCTCTATCTTGTATCTTGAACAACTGTTTGTAATAAGATGAGACACTTTTATGTAGAAGAATTTGAATAATAAGCATTTTCTAATAATGAACCAGAAATTGTTGAAACTCTATTTGATACAAGAAAATATAAAATTGAAAATGTGTGAAGTGTAAATTAAATATAAAAAAGGCAAACTCTACTTATAGATTTCATTTCAAATAAATAGTTCTTATGTTGAAAGCACTGACAGACTGCAGTGTGCATTTGACATTTTTGAGTTTCATTTAAAATAATAAAGGTTTCCAATTTTCTTTAAATAAAGTTTTGCATTGACATGAAAATTTGGTGTTTAGCATGTTTAGAAAAAATTTTGATTTTGTGAATCTCTCTACGTTGGACACCTCTAAGTTGAAACATTTTGAAGGAACCAAATGTGTTCAACATAGCGAGGTTTCACTGTATTAGAATTGCTGGCTCGAATCAATTTGATCCAAAAAGCTCAAGTTTTCTCTCAAATAAACAGATGACTGAAATTCGAGATTTTTCTTAAGTTCACACTTTAGTGTTTTAAAAGCTTATAAATTTTTTCCTTGAGAGACTTTTTAAATTTAGTAATTATTGATTATTGAGTAACAGAAAATTATTCCGTGAAACCCATGCATTGAAATATAGACTATGAAATTTTTACTATTTATTTTTATCAAATTTAGTATTGCAATTTTTATAATTTTAACAACAAATATGAGACGATTAACTTTGTAGCAAATTTCACGACTTCACGATATTAAATCAGTTTTCTAGTACTATATTTACAATTAAGCTAGATAAGTGATTGTTACTATTATTGTCTATACAGCCTAGAATGGGGTTCTATATATACAGTATTATCGTTTTGTTCCTATTTTCGTTCTCTTTCGAATGACTCCAAATTTGCCTATTATTATTTTCCGTATAGAACCACAGAGCACATTAAAATTGTAGAAACAGGAGAAAGGAAATAGTCCTAGAATAATTTTAGAATACAGTTGAATGCTGTTATTTGCCAATGGTGGTTAAGTGAAAATAATCGATTTGCGATCTTTGCAACTGTGAACTTATTTTGAAGCACATTTTAGTAGAGTGCTCTTATTTTACTGCTGAACGTTTACGGATTTTTAATTGTTCTGTTTTAAATCATTTTTAAAAATTTTTTTGAAAAGAATTTTAATAATTATGATCTTTCTTATCAGATAGTGATATTTTAGAGTTAATATTTAATTTCTTTTATATGGCTTTTACACTATATTTACGAATTAACTTTTTACCTTTACGTTTTTTAATGAAATTAATGCTAATATTGTTATTTTGTTTATTAATTACTCTTTTAAAATTTTTGAATATTATTGAATATTAGATACTGCTTATTACAACTGTCTATTATATACCGTCGGCCGGATGGCTGTGTGGTAAAGCTGTGGCTTACCATCCTGGAGGATCCAGGTCCCATACCTCCAGTTTTTCAGGTGTGGTCCGGGCCCGGCCCATTGAACCCCATCCTTCAAACATCCGATTGACCCTATCATGGGTGTTGGCCAACTTGTGATGGGCTCTATAAGTGGCTGCCGCAAGATACAGTATATCCCTTGTGCGATATGGCGGCTTAACCAGACTAACCTAACCTATTATATACTACGTATTTTTATTTTTTATGAACATTGTATTTCGGATAAATTTATAAATTAAATTTACTAAATAATAAAATTAAAAATCTTAAAATAAATCGATAGTCTTTTATATTTTTTCTCTTATTAAAAAACTATTATGATATAGTCTTTTTAATAAGAGGTTAATTTTATATTGCTTAATTTCTCATTATAAAAAACTTTCCTGTTTTAAGTTTTGAAATAACGAAAATAATTATTTGTATAATTGATACATTACTTTATTTGAAAGTTAGTTTTTTATTATATAATTAAATTTATTTATCAGAAACATGAATCATAAAAATATAGGAATATAGGCATTCGAATTTCAGTTTAATGTAATGTTAAATGTTTTAATGAACGCATTAGAACTTATAAATCAATTAAATTTTAATAGAATATTATATATTATAATATCCTATTATTTACTCATTTCTTGCTATAAATACTAATTGTATTATTTTATAATTTGATTTGAAGCAATAAGTGAGAAGATGATATTTAAAAGTAAGATTCATTTGTCAGTAAGAGACTGCCTCATAAAAAATATTTCATATTAAAATTAAATATTTATATTAACTTGATCGTTTTCATTTTTATCAGTTGAAATAAAATGAAAATATAGGCAAATTTGAAATTATAGTATAGACAATTTAGATTGAAATGTCTAAATTTTTTCGATTGAAATGTCTAAATTTTATTTCAATTAGTATAGAAATGACAACTAAAAGATAATGGACATAAATATACTGAAATAATAAATCAAAAATAATATATTGAATTCTAATATCGATTGAACAGAATAAATCATTCTATTAGAATAATCATTATGCTATTTGACAAATCAAATATATAAATCACAGTTAGTAAGTAATTAGATAAATTGTCAATAGGAAATTTAATGGTTTCAATTATTTATGTAGTACATATAACACATACTTTCTCAGAATTTGACCCAAATTGCAACAAAATCTGAGTTCCAGATACATAAACTCGAAAAAACAAAATGAAATAACTTAAATAATCTGACAGATTTTAAATTATTCTGATTTGAAGGTGTTAGATAGAATAATGAAAATAATCTTTTAAATTTTTATTATATATCATGTATTTTAAAGCTGACTTAAATCACACTGTAAATATTTGAAATTTGAATTTGTTTTGAGACAATAATCTAAATAAAAATAATAATACTCAAACCTCTTTATATATAACCATAAATGTAAAATTTATACTAATAAATATAAATATCATCGTTGAATTTACTTTTTTATTTAATTAAAAGTAGAATGTTTCCTAAGTAGAAAGTTGATTAAAAAATTCACTGGTAAATTTGCACATAAATTTTATAAAATACAAATTTGTATATATATTTCATTAAAATTATTTCGGATCAAAGTATAGTGACTTTCGATCCGGATATAAATATTGCATAGTAATCACTACATTGTCTTTTAGAAGAATCACTATGACCTAAATATAATTTGCTATAATTTTTATTCCACATTAAATATTATTAATTTGTCATTTATATTCGAAATATAGTATTCAATAGGACGTAATATGTCAAATTTGAACTTCAAATAAAATTAATAAAATAACTAGAGCATCCTGAAAATATCAAAAATTGGAATTCCTCTTCCTCAAGAGATAGTCATAGGTTACATTGTTCACCAGATTTCAATAAAATTTGAAATTTGGAACATATTTTGAATTAGTTTTCTGAAAATAAAATTGAAGATAAGGATTTGTTCTCTGCTAAACATCTCAGTTTCATTGGGAATGATGGAAAACACCATTCAGATGGTGTTTTCCATCATTCCCAATGAAATTTGAAATATAAATGCTTCTTGCCTGAAAATTTCAGTTTAATTTGGCCAAAGTGAAAGAAGGTAGTAATATTGATTTATTTCTTTGTAAACATCTCTACAATGCAATAATTTAACTTATTTCGGTAAGGAACATGTATATTCAAAATTTGGAATATACATTTTCTTTATCTTAAGATCATCTGAAAATTTAAAACCAATAGGGCCGAAATGGAGAGGAACAGTAAATTTTTCAACATGAATCCTTTTAAAAATATCATTGCTCAACAGATTTCATCAAATTTGAAATTAAAATGTTTGTTATATTACTTAAAGTATCCTAAGAATTTTTGGAAAATAGATTAAAGATATGAAACATTTAATGACGTGTTAGCATATTTTCATTAGGTGTCTTTCTAGTGAAACCATTAATACATAAAAATAAAGTAAAAAATTAGGATATAGGTCTTTGCTAAAATTTAAAAGCTGTCACTTGATTGACAATTTCAGAAAATAAAAATAATGTCAATCATTAAATGCATCAAAATTGTAGTATATGTCCCAATTTCCAAATACTGTACTATACTTTGTTTATTTTTTAAATATTAAATGCTTATGAGTAGATAATAATTACATAGCGCAGTTCCTTATAGAAAAATGTTGATAATTTTCTATAAAAACAAGTTTAAAATTTAGTGACGACATACCAAGTTTTGTAATTTCTACCAGTTTAAAATAAAACGTTGTAAATTAAAATATTTCAATTTACACAAATCATTGTTTTGAAATTATTTTGATTTATTTTATGAAATAACACTTACAATATTTACATAAATCATTACAGTACCTATCTGAAATCTCGTTAATCACTTACCGCATTACCGCAAAATTCGTTAATCAAGAATTGACTTACCATAAAACTTCTTACTTATTCTTTTAAAATCGATAAATCATGCGTCTTAGTAGATTCACAGTAAAAAAGTACATTAGTTAGAATAAAATTTAAATATAAATTTTTAATATGTTTATTATAATTTATAGATAATTTCAAATATTTTGTTTTTATTTATATTTTAATTTAAAAAATGGGATAGAGTGTTTTGGAATATAATATATGCTTGTTAGAGAGCGAAAATAATAATCTCCTGAATTTCTTGAAATATTAGATACAGGAATACCTCGATTATCGCGGTTTCGATTATCGCGATTTTCG
>AYEL01069375.1:0-41102 GCA_000484575.1 Olivierus martensii
GTTGTATTTATTTAATTTTAAGCGATTAGAGATTTAGTTTAATATTTAATAGCACAACCATGAAATATGAAGTATTAATTCGACAATTTTTAAAAGATGATAAACATTTCAAATTGTTACAGATGATAAAAGGTAAACTGCTATTGGATGAACGAAACAGAAACCGGCTATTGGATGATTTGACCTTTGCAATCCATAAGCTCTTTACCATATAAGGCAGGTCATCCTTCTTTGAAAAGGGTATAAAATTCATGCTAATATACAAATTATGAAATAAATAAGCTAGTCTTAAGACAATATCTAATTTTATCCAGAAAAATTTATTGGTTTAGAATTGTGCAGTGTAAAAGTCACTGCAGATATTCTGTTACAAAAATACATCATCATTCTAACCATATTTCTCATTTTATAATTTCAGAAACAGCAGAAACAATGTGAATTCGTCATAGCCATACAAAATACACTAAAATATTATATGTAATATCACATTATACTGACAGTTCAGGCACTGTCTGTATCCAATGATAATAGACAGTGGGAATAAAAATGACATCCATCAACACTTCAGTTATGGAGGAAAACATCTTGATATATGATGTACTGTACATTATCTCCTACAGCAGAATTATTTAGTGTGCACAGAAAGTATGCAAAAGTGAATACACTTGAAATGGAAGCACACTGCATGATAATAGTAAATAGATAGTGCATACACAATGGACACTAGTGAATTTCATGCATCCATGCCAGATGCACTTAACACTACATCAGTATAAATAAAATTAACTCAAACAAATGAAACTGCTAACAAAGTAACAAATTACAAACAACATTATTTGTAAATGTTATATTCAACTTATCATTTCACTATTGCTATTTTGTAAATTTCAAATTTTTTTTTAATTTTTTCATAAAAATCAATTCATTTGGATGCTTTTATCATTTGATTTTCAAATAACCAAAACTAATTCCAAATCTGATCATTGTTTATATAAGATAAGATTCTAGATAAAGTTTAACTGCTTCCTCTGAATTATAATATATACAGTATATTATAATAATGCCGCATGAAAACAATGGTAATGGCTAATGAAGTATTAAATTTTTTATATAATTCTTATTTAATATTTTTAATACTTATATTACTGTATTATTATCATAATGGAACGAGCTATACAATAATTAATAGAAATTTCTTGTAAAATATTTTAAACTAAAATAAAAATCAACAAAACAGAGATGTCAAGTGAAGTTAAGCAATGAATATGCAATTTAATGTTAAATTACGATATGCGCAATCATTATAAATGAAATTATTCGATTCGATGACAATATCATTTATTTTTGTAAAAATTTACATGCTCTATGGTATATGCAATTTAATGTTAAATTACGATATGCGCAATCATTATAAAGGAAATTATTCGATTCGATGACAATATCATTTATTTTTGTAAAAATTTACATGCTCTATGGTTTGTCACAAAGAATCTCTTTTAAAAACAAAAAAGTTAAATTACCTTTCCTATTTGGTAGAGAAAATTTATTTGAATTACTATTTTCCAACTTATCAATTCTCATACTAAAGGAATTTCTTGACGACTTATAAATAACCACGAAAAGTTAAATTTACTGAAAGAGAAAGGATGATAACCTTTAAATGTAGAACTACTCCACTTCCCATTTATGTCAGTCAAAACTGCGCCATCTTGTTTACCTCCAACTTCCGTCATTTAACGCATGCCCTCGACACCAAAGAGTTTTTTCCATCCATAGTTTTTTTTTCCTATAACTCAACGATGCTATAACTATATAGTACTGAAAAAATGCGATTCATATACAATATTTTTCTTCGTGAAAAATAAATTTTAAAATACATTATTCCTATAATAATCCAAATTAAATTATATAAACTATTTTTTCTCTATATTAATGAATTGTATTTTCATAATTTTAATATAGTACATAAAACGATTTGTCAATTGATTACGTGATAAGATAGGTATTTTTCTGTGGTGTTTTTTTTTGGTAATAGATGTCGCCACTTTCTATTTTATAGAGTATTAAATGATGAGAGAAACATGTCTTGAAACCATGCTTGAAACAGGGTACTCAACCCATGCAGAAGAGTCAGCTGGGTTGTGGAGGTAGGAATCGATGGGCCTAGCCCAGACTTCACGAATAATGTTTCTAAAAAGAGGCGAGAACCGGGAATCGAACCCGATGTGATAAGATACTTAACCAAAGGTACATAATTTAAGATATGTAATTGAAATATACTCCAACTTTAAATTTTAAGTATATTTTATAATACATGAAATAGTTGGCCAATTGACCTCGTGATAATATTTTTGCGCCTTCCATCTGGAAAATCTGGAATAGATTTCAAATCCCATAACTCAGGTTATCTGACTTAACCCGGTAGATCCATCTATTGTTATTTCCACATACTGTTGAAACCACTAGGAGAATCACAGCTCCTAATGGATTCTTCATGAGTTATATATCGCTTTCTATTTTCCCATGTACATAAGGATATGGTAGGATTCTACTTAGGTAGGATTATAATACTTACAATATTATGTGGAGAGCTTTGATAGTGATATAAAATGAGATGGTTTGGCAATTTAAGAAACCATTATTGTGGTGGGATCTGTTTTTTGTTAACAGATAATGCCACTTTCCGATCTGTTAATCACTAAGCAGCGGAACAAAAACATACCGTAACTGTTAGGATATGTTCTTGTTCCCTAACATAAGTTATGTTTCCTAGGTCCTAACATAAGCTATCCAATCTTGTGGGGATCAGCGAACTGTAGAAGACGGGAATGGACACATCACATTTAGACCACCTGTATTAATTTTCCAAGGGATAAGACCTGGATTTGAATCTTGGTTTCTCTTCGTGGAAGGGACATATATTATCTGGCAGCGGCCACTTATAGACTCCATCACAGGTAATCATTATCTATGATGGGGTTAACAGGAAGGTTGAGATTCAATGTCCAAATTTGGATCTCCTGAAAAACTTTAGGTGTGGGACTAGAAATTTAGTCGGGATTCTCCAATGTAGTAAGCGACAGCTTTACTACGCACCCAATAAGCGATTTTCCTTACTGAACCTGAATTTTTTTCCTTAATTTTTATTTATTTTTTATTTTTTAATTTTTGTCGCTTGAACTCTATGAAACAAAATTCTTTCAAATTTCAAATTGTTTTCATTCATTCAAATTTTTCTTCAATATTAAATTACATCAAATAAGTGAAAGAAATGCTACCTGACATTTTCCATTAAAAAAAAATGTCAAATGAAAGAAATTCTTAAAATTCAAATGAATTTTAAAAAGATTACTTTAAATTCATTCAATTATAAAAATAATGAAATAAATTTCTTATTTAAAAATAAATTCACTTTTTAATAAATAAATAAATAATAGCTAAAATAATTTAATTTTAAAAATTAATCAAAAACAAAATTATAAAAATAATCACCTACTAATTGTCCAAAACGGAAGTGAATTATAGATTTTTAAATTCTATTTCCTCTATAACTAAGTTTCTGATTAACAAATGGCTTTTATGACTTTCTGAATAAAATTAGCATCTTCTATCACCTTTTTAAAGTTTATATAAACTGTATATAATGCGTGATAAAGCAGTTGCTTGTTACTTTGGAAGTATTTGGTACCTTGTTCAATTTCGGGTCCCACACCTTCAGTTTTCTAGGAGGCTGGATTCGACCCGTTTTTTTTTATCAACAGATAATGTTATTTTCCATTCAGTAAGGGCACTAAGGGCGGGCGAAACAATCCTTTCCGGGTGTTCCTTCCACAGGCTGCCCACCCCTGCGGAGGGATCACCCGGTTTGTGAAGAATGGGAATCGATAGCTGGGCTCGGATCCAAAGAAAAAGGTTCGATCCGTTTGATCTTTAGCCTTCAACTTTCTGGTTGACCTCATCATGTATGTTAGCTAGCCTGTGATGAGCTCTAAAAGTAGCCGCTGCCATTTTATATCCTTTATATGATTTAGCAGCATAATTAAAAATTAATCAATATTCTGTATGTAATCATGATATTTATATATTATGCTTTTGACCTTTAGCCTTCAACTTTCTGGCTGACCTCATCATGTATGTTAGCTAGCCTGTGATGAGCTCTAAAAGTGGCCGCTGCCATTTTATATCCTTTATATGATTTGGCAGCATAATTAAAAATTAATCAATATTCTGTATGTAATCATGATATTTATATATTATGCGATACTATATGCTTTTATTATTTAAAATACTGTACATCATATATCACTTATCTAATGTAATAGCAATACCTTCCAGCTGGTTTACATCATAAAGCCGTCATTAATGATATAAATCACCTGGCATCATCTGGAAATATAGTATACCTAGTTTCTCAGATAACTATTCGTTATTACACGAATTTAGCACGGAATAATTTCTGTAAGTATATATTTTTTTTAATAATCTTTATAGACACAATTAAGCATTTAAAACAATTGTAGGTATATTTAACTTTTCAAAATTTATAATAAATTTTTAGTTATGCCTTTAGTCTATTTTGCCCTACGTATTATTATATTCTTGTCTTTTGTTTTGTTTTAATTTTACGCTACTTTTCATGTTTGTCAGATATTAAGTTGCATGAATCTATTCTATAGACAACCACAAGTCTCTGACAATCGTGCTGATATCAGCCAGAAAGTAAAAGATGAGAATCGATGAACCAATTTCGGAATCCCTTGAAAATGGATCAAATTTGATCTGGCTCCTCCAGATAGAAGTACAGCATAGTTCTAGGTGGCCAATTGATTTACTGGTGGGAGCTAGTAGGTTGGAAAATGGATTTTAGCTATTTTCCAATCAAAGATTTATAAACGACAGAATTATTCCAGATCAACATATTCATAATGGGATTGGGCGTCAAATGAAGGATGAAGATTAACTCGGGCTGCTCTTGAATAAATTTGAAAGTATGAAATCGGAATTGAACCATCTTGCAAGTGTCAAGTAAATTCTCATAACAAGTTTGAGATGAAATTAAAATAACACCAATGACATCGCAATTCTATTTGCTCGAGAAAAATATGGCAGCAAACCAAATAAATAAAATTTGGTGCCAAAATTACTAAACCCAGAGGAACTTCTCTTCCTCACTTATTATGACGGTCAGACAAATTTCTATTTGCTCGAGAAAAACATGGCAGCAAACCAAATAAATAAAATTTGGCGCCAAAATTACTAAACCCAGAGGAACTTCTCTTCCTCACTTATTATGACGGTCAGACAAATTAGATGATAATTTTTCGAAGAGGCAAAATTTTCCAGAACATCTAAAAAATGCGAGGAACATATTTTTTGACTTATATTTAAGACCAGAAATTATATAGAATTATGTAAGTCGTTCTTTTAAAAATTTCTTTCAAATGGATGACCTAATTTACGAGTAATTAATGGTCGCGTGGTAAAGCTGCGGCTTACCACCCTGGAGGATCCGGGTCCCACACCTCCAGTTTTTCCAATTTACGAGTAATTAATCGAAAAAAGTTTCGAATCGAGGATAAGAAATACAGTACTATACTATAATTTTTATATTATTCTTGCCGCATGAAGGTCAACTTGACATGAAATAATAGAAAGTCCTTGACAGGAATAAGTTTCCGAAAGTGATTAAAACTAACGAAGAGTTAAAAATTGGTAAATATGCAATACTCTCTCGATATGCTATATATTTAATACAGTACACGATTTCTCACGCTAACGAAATTACTAAGAGAGACCGTTTCGATTTATAGAATTAATTTTAGAATCATGTAACCTAGCTCTAACATTACGTTATTCTGAAATTTATATAATCGATTCCCAATACAAAATTCTCATTTGTTAATAGATATGCAAATATAATTAAACAATGAAGTTAATAAATGAAAACATCACCGTGATACAGAACATAATAAGTATGTGTGAAAGTACATTTAATGTTAATAAACTTTCGAGAACTGGATATTATATGAAAAAATGAGCATAAGCTCTATTTAATTTTGATCATTATTCGTTACTTTCGGCCAAAAAATAAGTAATTCAATAAATATTCTAATGCTACAGAGAAGATGAAACCTTGATTCATCTTTGTTCAGAAAGTTCTTCAGATTTGTATGACTCCTCTAGTATATTATCAATGGAAATTTAAGTTATATTTTTTAACTTTATATAGTCTAATATATATTTTTATAAATTTCCTTTTACTTTTTAAATTAAAAGGAAATTTATATCTGAGGCATATAAGTGAGATATTATCCCTTTTTCAAGTCAGTACCGATATTTATCTTAATTTTATCAAAAGAATTATTGTATGGATATACAATATTTCTAGATACCACCTAGTATATCAGATAACTTAGTACCTAGTATATCGTTTAACAATATATGTTAATCTATTATAGTTAAAATTACTTTATTTATTACTGACGTCTAATTGCGGCATAATCTGCGTTAAAATTTTTATTAAATTTTCTTGAAAATGAAAAATAATATTTCTGACTAGCTACTGATATAAATGTTCACATATAAAAAAGACAGAATTTGTTTTCATTCACTTAGCATCCTCTTAAAGTAGGGTCATTTAATACATTACATTTTATGTTTTTCAACAATAACCAAATGAATTTTTATGTATAATAAATTTGTTTTAAAAAAAAAAAAGACAGAACTTATTTTCATTCACTTAGGATCCTCTTAAAGTAGGGTCATTTAATACAATTACATTTTATGTTTTTCAACAATAACCAAATGAATTTTTATGTATAATAAATTTGTTTCTATTTGTGTTTAGTATGCAATTAAATTTCGATTAATGTAAGTAAATTATAATAATGCAGAAATATATCCTCTCGAGTTCTTTATAACTGGTATTTAAACATCTGCTTGTTTCGTCAATTTAAGCTTAAACAGCTGTAGAACGTGCAAATTATAAACTAGTACACTCTATTTTTCACTATATGAAAAATGGAGTGCACTAGTTTATAATTTTCACGTTCGAAAAATGGAGTGTACTAGTTTATAATTTGCACGTTCGAAAAATGGAGTGCACTAGTTTATAATTTGCACGTTCGAAAAATGGAGAGTATTTAGTTTATAATTTGCACGTTCGAAAAATAGAGTGTACTTTACAAATTTTCTTGATTGGATAAAACAAAATTTTAAGACTTAAAAAAATTGGCATGATGTTTTAATATTCGTATTATAAAGTATAATTGATGTTAATATTAAAAAACTCCTTTGAATAAGGAAAATTATTGAAAATACTTATTATTATTATTTTTAAATAATGTAATTGAATTTATTGCTTAAGTAGTTCTTTTCTATTTCTATAGCATTAAAAAATATAATAATGATTTTTAGCTGTACGGTATTTCAGTTTTCACAGGTTGTACTCAACATATACGCTATGATGATTTCGATATTTTATTACAGATGCTTTCTTTTATTTAGGTGATTAGAAGTATTTAAAGAATCGTCTAAGTCATCATAATACACTATATATAACGTATAACCTGAAAACAATTTTTTAACAGTTTTAATAACTATTTTCACGTTAAACTGCTGTGAAAACAGTTTATTCTTTCATTACATTAGGGCCAGCTGCCAAGAGCATTGATGCTTAAAGGCACAAAAAACAAGCGGAAGGAGGTTTCCTGCACCATTTTTTAACGTTAATTTTAGTTCAAAATTGGCTAAAACCGAATTGGCTCTCAAATGTTAAACTAGCAACATATATATTATTTATTAGATTTATCATTAATTATTATTAGATTTGCTAGTCCAAAAAGATTAAGATGTACCTCTGAATTGGCCATAATGCAATTTATAGAGTTTTTTCGCTTTAGAGGGCATTGAAAACTGGACCATTGCCTCAATAAAGTTCATATCAAAAATAATTATTTTACATTAAATAACACCTTTAAATAATTTGAAGAATAATTATGGATTCTGTAATTGCTTCGAAGTAACACGAATATTTAATGATAAAAATAAATGTTATAAATTTTTTATTATATCTTAATTGAAATATTTATAAATTTTGCCACTAATATAATTAAACTATATAATATATAAACAATAAAATACCTGTATATAATATAATAAAATGGCAAATTTCATAAACAGTTATCTCAAATTTCAGGCAGAAATGGAGATTAAAGAATCATTTACTTTGGATAGATAAAATAATTAAACATAAATACAGTAGATTATGAAATTATGAAAAAATGTGTATTTAACATTACAAGATTTTTCATATTAACATTTTAGCATAAAAATTTTGTAGGATTTCATTCATATATAATATCAGCGCCGGACCTAGATATTTTGTCACCTGACACAACATTAGAATATAGCGCCCCCTCTTCTCTTCATTCCCGCACATTAATAAATTAATATATCTAATACTTTGGAATCGGAAATGTAATGATGCCAGATACATAGTCACTGAGAAAATATTAAAAACTTGGGTTAGGAAACAACAATAATAAATAAAGCATATTTGCGATTATGATAGCCTGATTGCGATATGCAATGCGGAAAAACGTAAGGGAAACAAATATTTATTTTGTTTAGACAGACTGTCATTCAATCATGTAAATTATAATTTAATTCGCATCGATTTTTCTCTCCCTTGATAAGTATTATCCGTTAGAAAAATACACCATTATATAAGTCTTTGTAGATCGACTCTACAAAATGAAATATTGTCAAGATAACTATAATTAAGCTTGTGTGTGAAATTGCAATTGCATTTTCCCGCCCTCTCATAATTTTCGCCCTAGGCGAACTGCCTCGCTCGCCTTTATCCTAGATTCGGGGCTATATAGTCAGTGCAGGTTATTTTGCGCCTAGGCAAAATTTACAAGTGCGTCCCTTATTTCATAAGTTGGATATTTTTTAAATGAAAATTTAAATATAAAAAAAATAATTATTATTTTGACACGCTTTATTAACAATATACAATATATATAATATACGAAAATTAAATTTTAATTTTTCTTGCCTCCAATTTTGCAAAATTTTCTACCAGTTCCGTTAAATCTAGTGTAGAGACTAGCTCCTGCTCCGATTGATATTGTTGCCAAATCTGTTAAACTTTTTTGGGACATTGCTGAGCGCAAGTATATTTTAACAAGTTTTAACTTTGAGAAACTAACTTCCACACTTGCTAATGAAACTGGAAGTGTCAGGAGAATTCTTACAAGTTAGTGTAACAAAAACATTGGGTATGTAGTAACATGCTTTTGCTATACTATAAAGAATGGTACTTCTTGTGGTGGCATGAATTTTGGAAATCTTCGGACTATTGCTTGAAGTTCATTGCAGAGATCCTCGGCATTAATATCTTTATTATCATTATGAGACAAAACATAATCAAGATTTTCGTAAAACCTTCTAAGAACAGAGCATTTTATTATTTTCTTTTGTTATTAATTTAAAAATTCTTACTATTTAATTCTTATTTTTAGGTATCGATTCTTATGCGAGGGAAAAAGAATCGATACCTAAAAATCATATATCACTATTTAATTTTGATATTTTGATAAAGTAGGAATAAAGCATAGCTTGAAGTTTTGCGCCCTAGTTTGCCTAAATGGTAGCGCCGGCCCTATATATAGTATTATTAAAATTCATTTTAGAATGATATTTTCTTTTGTGAAATATTATAGGAAAGAAATTAACGAAAATAACACAGAAAAATATAAAAATTCCATTCTTAAAACAGAAAATGTGAAAAAAAGTGCTTATTAAAGACAATAAACAATTGTGAACAGAACTATTTAAGAATTAAATTTAATGTAGTTTTTAAAAAAGATAAAATAGTTTTATTTTTTTTTTTTTGCGTTTATAAAAATATTCTGAATAAATTTAACATAACATTCAAAAAGTTTAGAATAAATTAACATAAACATTCAGAAAAGATTTTATTAGAGTAGGGTGTGCATAATTTTATTAATCAAAATCAATAAATCATATTTATTTAATTAAAAATTGATTTTTTTTCAAATTTAAAAGGAACGATTGAATAAATAAATTTATTATTTTCACATACTATAAAAAATAAGCAAAATAATATAATATCCCTTAATGTGACCAAAATTTCTCACACCTAAAGGAAAGATTAATGCAGTCACCAGTAACTTCTTTTGGCATCCAAAAAAAGTTAGTGGCCAAGTAAAAATTTCTTTCGTGAATTTCCAATCTGTTTTGAATGTTTTATAACATAAATTATATGAATATTTTATCAGTGTTTCAGTATTGTACCAGATTTTATAAATGCATCATTCAGAATCAGAAGCTTTGGCTGTCAATCAAACCACTGAATCATAGAAGTAACTACACAATAGACACAACAAAGTTGTATAGTTTATATAGTGAAAAGGATAATTTATAATTTGTTTTTTAGTTGTCTGAGAACACATGCTATTTAATTTTATATTTTTAAAAATGTACATTAAAATTATTATACTGTAATAACAAACAAGCAAATGCTTAAATAGCAGGTTTAATGATAAAGAAGACAAGAGAACTATAAGTTTGCCTTTACTTTTACAGTTTGTTTGCATTGCTTAAAATTTCATTGTAAAGTAAACAGAGATAGAGCAATAATTTTATTCGAATAATAATAAAATTAAATAAAATAATATTGTTGCGAATCAAAAGTTAATGAACTAAACGATGGTTTAAGTATCGGTAGTGCAATGTGGTACTTAATCATAAATATTTCTATCGACTGATGTCATTATGTAAATAAACAATTGGACGGAATAAATACTTTTTGTGTGCGAGCATTTACATCAATAAAAATTTAAGAATTTCCATTATTTTTCGCTTTTCATAAGTTAGTAAATTAAATGTGACTTATGCCAAACTGGCATATCTACTGTTAAAAATTATTATAAATTTGTGTTCTGTCGTTCGTGTTGTGTTATTTATTATGTAGAATTACTAAAATGGTGGTCCTTAATTATACGTTTTATAATTTTTTATATAAAATTGTTTCTCATTTATATCACAATGAAACAGAACTCGCAGGTGTTATAATCATCGCTTTTCTTTTTGTTCACATTTTTTTTTTTTCCTTCTCTCTATCGCTCTCGTTTGTTTGCATTTCGAAACGTCGATAGATGCAAGTATCGGTATATATAAATTATAAAATTTCCATTATGCTACACATATAGTATCAATAAGATTTTGAATAAAAACAACCCATTTCAGTTTAATATATCAACTGTACCATATTAGAAGAAGAATTGTATAAAAAATGAATTATTTGCTCAGATAAATCTAGATTAGTCTGCTTGTATATCATAAATAGAAGTACAGTATATATATATATTTAAATTCAATAATTAAATAAGTTTTTTCCGATATAAAGCGATATAAATTCAACTTCTGTTAGACGAGATTTCTCTTTAAAAAAAGCAAGAGATTATACAACGAAGAATGAATGTAAAATAAATAAACAGCAAAAAAGACTATTCTATTCATTATTTAAATCAAAATTTTAAATTTTCTGCATTCAATAATTTGACATTAAGTTTTGCCAAATACCAAAATCCTATTATCATGGATGAATGATTCTTCAGTCGTGTATCCGGCCATACAACGATTACTTATACTGTATGCCATTGAAATGTTTCTAAGAAGTCACATTTTTTAACTTCCTTTCGAACAGATGATAGTCGTATATGTAAATCTACATTGCTACTTCTCAGCAAATATATAATATAACGAAATTCACTACATTGAATATTTTATTTTACTTCCACACTGATCCAAGATTCAAATTATACCCATCTTTCCCATAGAATTTCTAATTTTAACATTCGATGCAAGTTAAATTTATATCTATGTCATATCGGGCGTATCTAATATGCCAGAAAATCCAAAATAAAAATTTTATTTCGATCATTACAATCAAAAGATGTAAAGAAGAAATTATAAATTCTTAATTATTATGCCAAGGACAGTGTATTACAGTATATATTATAGATTATAGATATATGGCTGAAATTAATTGCCATATCTATTTATATAATTCAATGATTCAGCAAATACAGTAATAAATGTAAACCTTTTCGTTTCTTCAGACATAATATTTTTGCAACAAAATAAGAGCCATTAAAAGATAAAAAAAAGGCAGAAAAATTATTACAGAAGTAGCATTTTAGATTAACAAAATTATTCTCTAACCTTTTGCTTCTTTTTTATCTTCATCTTTCTGTACTTCCGTCTTGGAAACATCTTCCGTTTCATTAGCTGCAATATTTAAACAATACTTTAAAAATGCTCCAATATATCTTAAAGTAATATTTTTAAAGACTAAAATATTAAGCATAGCAAACGAATATATTAATTCAAATATTATAATTCTAAATATTTATTTTTAGCTTTGGAAAAAATCAGTTTTTTTATAATATCTCCACTTATATTTTGAATTTTTTTTTTAATTTAAACTTTTCGCAGTTAAAATGTAAACAAAAGAAAGCACAACTCTTTTATATTGATAGGAAGTTCTTACGTTACACTTGTTTACAAAAGTAACATGAGATCTGTGTAACAGGTTCGCATGAGTCTGTATATAAATTTTACCTGACACGGATTACAAATAAATTAAACAAAATTATTTTTCAAAGGTTCTTGCGACACTTTAACGATTTCACATTAATTAATTAAATAAACATAATTTAGAGTTTCATTAAAATGCTTCCCGTTGCGATTTTATATAGGTAATGCGCCTTCTAACCGAATTTAAACGGGTTCCATTTTCTTTAATTAAATTTTGCCAATTTAAAATTGTCTTTAGGAAGTGTTTTATGTAAAATTTATCAACTTTCGAATGATTTAATCAGAAAGATCCGGAAACAAAGGTATCGATTTAGATGACCTATATTAAATTAGGCAGTAAGAAACAAGTGATGTTGCAACTGATTATCGTGACTTAGCATTTAAGCATTCATTGAAAAATCAGCAGCAAACATTTTTAGATATGATCACAATCATATTTTCACACGAAAAACTAACAGTTTAAATATTTTAGAATGAAAAAAAAATCAGTTGTTTTACAAAATTATTTAGAATTGAAAACATGGCTGACTATATTAATTTTTAAGAATCGCTTTTTTGAGAAGCAGTTATAGCATGCTATATAATATAATAAAAATTCAATATTACAGCAATTAATCTTTAAAACAACACTATTAAAGTCTGTAAAAGTAGAACATTCCAACTGTTATGCTATGCTTTGCTAATAAAAAAATTCCTACTTTACAATTGTGATAATTATTACTGTTTCTATGAAAGAACATTAGATCTACCTGAAAGATTTTTCCTAGGAAAAGATTACCAAAAACATCCACCTTACGGAATTCTAAACTTACTTTTGTTTTCACCATCGCTATCGTAATCGGATACGATTAAAAGCGGCACTTGCAACTTTTTATTTTCTAGCTCCGTAAGAGCTTCAGTCTTCATCATGTTTACAGTTATATCATCATCATTGCTCGTTTAAAGGTTAATAAAAACAAATGTCATCCCGACACACGTACATAGTTTGCGTACTAAAAATTTCGTCACCTGGAAAGGTAACGGATGTCCATTCTAAGAACGCTAATTCTAATCAAGCGGAAAGAGGATCGAATCCAGTTTTGATTTATTTATAACTAAATATAATCGCGTTAACTTCCGTTTTATAACGTAATAAGTTACATATACGTAAATGAATTATTTTAACTGCATAATGTGATAAATCAGACCTACCCATGATGAGTAAAACGTAAATATTCTGCTACGTATCCGGCACATACTGCATTATTTGCTAGCAGACTGTAGAGAACGATAAGAGCGTGATGTTGAATACAGGGATATACGTCATACTTTCTTGAAACAATTTGACAAACACTCAACCGTTTATTCTATTGTTTATAACACAAGAGGAGATGATTTTTTTTTAAATTATCCGAAGGATTTTTTTTTTATTTATTTCTTAATCCTGAAAAAAAATAACTTTGATTTAGCAATGTTAATGCAAGCTTCTTAAGTACTGTATTATGAATATAAGCTTACTGTCTGGCACTGTAATTTTAAATAAATACTACCTTCATTAAACGCCTGAGTGCGTCTATAAATTATACGGATTTGCCAAGTATTCCTGGTAACTACTGTAAATTTAAAATTTCTTTTTAAGTAAAATTGCTGTACGATAAATCCAAGTTGCAGTTATTATGCAATCTTACTGTATTGTAATCGTAAAGAGAGATTAGTTGTTGCTAGCGAATGTTCCAGCAGCAATGTTGCAGCAAGCATTCTACTAATCAGTATTATTTATTCCTTTTTAATTAAACAGATTTAATTGCATATTGATTTTTAACAAAATTATCGTAAAGAGAGATTAGTTGTTGCTAGCGAATGATCCATTAATGCAGCAAGCATTCTACTAATGAGTATTATTTATTCCTTTTTAATTAAACAGATTTAATTGCATATTGATTTTTAACAAAAATTTAAGTCTTTCTTGTTGCCAACCTGAAAAACTATTGAAATATATAATTTTTTTATTTAATTATTCATAAATCGCGTTTAAAGTATGCATAAATATAGTTATTTTCTTTAAAAATTATTAGTATTTATAAACAAAAGAAATTAATTTATATAAAACGAGTTTATCGAAATGATTTGCTGTAATGAGATCATCGATATATATATTGTCCGTCCACGAAAACCGCGCCTAGCTAAGGTAGATGAGTCCAAACGCGAAATGGAAAGTCGCAATCGGTATAATGACGGGTGGGAATATTGAATTAATATTATATTAAATTCTGTTAAATATACTATTTCTAACGTCGAAACTAATCATTTAGCATTTGACATTACAATAAACTTCTATTCAACTTCAGTTATCTTGCGTTTGAGAACATCTATGTGCGAACCTATCATCCCTATTTTGTCACTGGGCTCGTTTAGTTAGCGCACGCGTACTTGCGTCGATGGTCGCGCCTAAGCTGGACGGACAGTACTTACTTATGTGCCAACCTATCATCCCTATTTTGTCACTGGACTCGTTTAGTTAACGCACGCGTACTTGCGTCGATGGTCGCGCCTAAGCTGGACGGACAGTACTTACTCTAGATATTTAAAGTAAGTATATATATCGATATTATCTTACTCTACTAATGTACTCTTACTATTATCGAATATATCGATATTATCTTATAAAATAATTTTCATTTATGGTGTAATTTTTAATAAATCTATGGTTTTGCAAGCTATTGCATAATTTTGCATTCTCTTGCAATTAGAAATCGTAATTGGGAAAGACTATTACGTATCTTTTAAAATATTCTGCGAATGTAATTTTTGCATAATTTTTATTAATTTTTATAAAATTAATCGTTATAAACGTATTAATTTTATAAAAAATAAAAATTAATATTATCTGCCTGTGGCAGCAATAATTCCTCTCAGAACGAACGCAGGAACATTTAAAATTCGGTAATCACATTCAAGATAGCGGTGGATTCATTGCCATGCCAAACACGGTCAAAATCTTTCCGGGACAGATCGAGACGAAAATGTATCTTTAATCTTCTGGATTTTTATTTGAATTTTAGTGTTTCCGGATCTTTCAGATTACTTGGAAATTTAAAAATCCATTCGCTAAGTATTAGTGGCGAATAATTTTATGATGAGTCGCGGGATTTCAAAGAAATCATTGGATATGCTGTCTCATTGTTACTTCAATATTATGTTGTTGAGCAACTAATATCATCTAACATGCAACATTTTCAGACACATGACAGCGTCGGCCAGATAACCGTGGTAAAAGCGTGTAATGCTTCCATTCTAGAGGATGTGGATTCAATCCCGAATCTCACATCTCCAGATTTTCAGGAGGGGGTCTGGTCTCGGCTCGTTGAACTCCACCCTCCACCTGATGGCTGTCCCTATCAGAGGTGAGGATCCATACTGAGCATGGACGTTTCCTGCTGTTTAGTATCTGATGGAAAGCGGCATTAAACCATAGAAGAAGATTGAGAATAATTACGCTACACAAATGCATTGATACATGACGTCATTACGACATAATAATATGTGGCATCAAATTATACAACGATGATCACGTTACTAACAGTGGATATGAATTTTTGGGCAGATAACGGTGAGGTAAAGCGTTAGCTTGCTAAAAATCATATTTATCTGTAAAATCTCAGTTCTCAATTCCCGGTTTTTTTTTTGTTAACAGATGACGCCACTTTCCACTCAGTAAGAGTACTAAGTGGCGGGGCGAAACAAGCTCTTCCACAGGCTGCCCACCCCTGCTGAGGGGTCAGCCGGATTGTGGAGGACGGGGATCGACCGGCCGGGCCCCACCCCCATGGAAAGGTTTTCCGGGGGGTGGAGGCCGGGGATCGACGGGCGGGCCCGGACCCCCATGATAAATATTTTCAAAGGGTGGACCCGAGACTCGAACCCGGGCCCTCCAGAGTGGAAAGCCGAAGCGTTTTCACGTGGCCAATCCGGCCGACTGCGACGGCCACTTGCTTTCTTTCTCCTTTCTTGTAAAGCGATTTCTAACCAGAGATTACTAAGCGACAGAACATTCCAATGCTTATTATATGCGTCGGACGGATGGCCCCGTGATAAAGCTGTGGCTTATCATCTGGAGGTTCCGAGTTTAAATCTGGATCCCACTTTCCAGTTTTTCAGGAGGGTCGGACTCGGACCGTTGAACCTCATCCTTCAACCATCCGGTTGACTCCATCATGGGTGTTGGCCAGACTGATATGAGCACTTTAAGTGGCCGCCGTCAGCAGTAGTATATCCCTCGTGTAATATGGTGGCTCGTCGGCCGGATTGGCCGCGTGGAAACGCTTCGGCTTTTCACACTGGAGGACCTGGGTTTGAATCTCGGGTCCCACCCCCTTGAAAATATTTATCATGGGGTCCGGGCCCGGCCCGTCGATCACCGTCATCCACAATCCGGCTGACCCCTCCGCAGGGGTGGGCAGCCTGTGGAAGGGCTTGTTTCGCCCTGCCATTTAGTACTCTTACTGAGTGAAAAGTGGTGTCATCTGGTGACAAAAAATATGGCTGCTTAACCTAACTACCTAACCTAACCTATTACATACTTTTCGCTTGTGTGGTGTGGTTGGCTGTAAGATGAAGATGGGAATATTAAACATTTAAACTGCTTCTACTTAAATTCAAATAAAAACACTATACATCAAACAGTTATCAAAGTGTAGGTTTTGAAGATGGGAATATTAAACATTTAAACGGCTGCTTCTACTTAAATTCAAATAAAAACACTATACATCAAACAGTTATCAAAGTGTAGATTATTTATTAATTTGTAACTAACATTTTCAACACATAGCCATCATCAGGTTACACAATGGAACAGAATCATTTTCTGTTGCATTATGTAACCTGATGATGGCTATGTATCGAAAACGTTAGTTACAAGTTAATAAAATAATTACACTGCGAAAAGTGCTTGATGTGTATGCTTTTATTTCATGAAGATGGAGTTGAATCCCGGTAAGAGTCCTTCTGAAAATATTTTGGAGGTGTAAAACTCAGGAATTAAACTCATTTTCTTCAAATATCGGATTAAATTTTCTAGTCAAACATGTTTTTGCAGTTCTACTATTTCTTGCTATCAATCATCTTATAAAGCCCAAATATTATAACATCGGCCGGATGGCCGCGTGATAAAGCTGTGGCTTACCACCCTAGGGGATCCGGGTTCAAATCTTGGTCTCACACCTCCAGTTTTTCAGAAGGGGACCGGGCCCGGCCTGTTGAATCCCATCCTTCAACCATTCGATTAACTTCATCATGGTTGTGTTGGCCAGCTTGTGATGGCCTCTCACCGTCAGCCGTCGCCAGATACAGTTTGTCCCGAGTGTGATGTGACGGCTTAACCTACCTAACCTAACCTAACCGGCGGCCGGATGGCCGAATGGTAACGCTGTCGGCGTGCCACGCAGGAGGATCCGTCTTCGCGTCCCGGATTTTTCCGGGGTACTGGGCCCGGGCAGGTGATCCCTCGTCCTTCACCATCTTGCCCTCTCCACGGGTGTGGGTGCAGCCGTGGTTGGAAATGGCTTCGCCCTCTTAGTAACCTTCCTGATTGGAAAGGGGGCGTAAAATATGAAAAAACCTAAACTAAACCCAAATATTATAACTTCGTAGTAGAGGGACTATTTCTGTTCTATTTGTAAATAATATTAAAATATCCATGATTGTATAAAATACTTTATTAAACAAAAATTTTTAAATAACAAAGAAGAACTGAAACTGATGAGAGATAACAAAATTACCCGAAATTCAATTTTCATTGAGGAATAAGAAAATTTTGTTTTAAATTTTTTAATACTTTTTCAAATGAGATTATTTGTATCTGATTCTGGCTAAATCAGCTATATTTCCCCTTAATCGACCGGATTGGCCGACTAAGGGAAAATATAATACGCTTCGGCTTTCCACTCTGGAGGACCCGGGTTCGAATCCCGGGTCCTACCACTTTAAACCTAACCTAACCCAAATATTATAACTTCGTAGTAGAGGGACTATCTGTTCTATTTGTAAATAATATTAAAATATCCATGATTGTATAAAATACTTTATTAAACAAAAATTTTTAAATAACAAAGAAGAACTGAAACTGATGAGAGATAACAAAATTACCCGAAATTCAATTTTCATTGAGGAATAAGAAAATTTTGTTTTAAATTTTTTAATACTTTTTCAAATGAGATTATTTGTATCTGATTCTGGCTAAATCAGCTATATTTCCCCTTAATCGACCGGATTGGCCGACTAAGGGAAAATATAATACGCTTCGGCTTTCCACTCTGGAGGACCCGGGTTCGAATCCCGGGTCCTACCACTTTAAAAATATTTATCATAGGGTCCTCGCCCGGCCCGTCGATCCCCGTCCTCTACAATTCAGCTGACCCTCCGCAGGGGTGGGCAGTCTGTGGAAGGGCTTGTTTCGCCCCGCTACATAGTATTCTACCTGAATGGAATGTGACGTCAAAGATAAAAATAAGAAGAAGCTATATATTCTCATTCACCTAAACATGTTGAATGAGAAAACGAATATTTCTACTTAGAAATTGAACAATTCAATTGGTTTTAAATAAATGAAATTTCAAAGAATTAAAAATTGAAAAATTTAATTTAATTTATAAATTTTGGCTGTTTAAAGCTTGATTTTTTATAATCGTTATATAAATTTAATGCTTATTTATATAAAAAAATCACAACTATAACCTCCAAAACAGAAACTGAAGAATAAAAAACTTACTAATAGGTATTTGAAATACATAATTATTATTGTTTAAATTAAATAACAAAATAAAAGAAGAAGAATAAAAAAATTACTAATAGGTATTTGAAATACATAATTATTATTGTTTAAATTAAATAACAAAATAAAAATATTTGTCTTATTTTGGGCGCTATATTTTTTATTCTAGTTTTCTGTATATGCTTGGAGGCAGACAAGAATTTCTGACGTCATTCTTCTTGTTCGCGTTTGTTCGTTTCGTTGTGAGAGTGAAATGGCGGCGAATAATTATTTCGGATTTACTACTGGACAAACACAATATGGGTGAGTGTTGTTATTTTTTAATTTAAAACTGTTTTTCTGAATATTTTTTCACTTTTTAATATTATGGATGATAGAATATAATGGATCTAATCATTTTCAGTTAAATCGTATTTGATCGTCCTTTTTAGGTAAAATGGCGTCTTTTCTGAATTTCTCTTTGTTCTTCGTTATAATGTATTTTGCTTGCTAGGTGTTATAAATTGACAGAGTGTATTAATCAGATTAAATTTATGTAAATTTATTAGTGATATAATCACTAATCAAATCGTTTACATTCTGTAGATGATAAAATTAGAAACAAAGTGAAAGTAGCCTAATCGACCGGTGTCCGGTTTTGTGGTGATGGTTGATGAATAGCATTTTGTTAATATTTAAGATACAATTTGACTTTAGTTTTTATTGCATTTTACTTTTAATTTCAGAGATTAAAATAATAATCATAATCTATAAAAGTGAGTAGATTATATATATATTCGTAATGTATGTATTCAAATAGGAATTAATAAATTGAGATAAAATTTAAAATGACTAGTTCCTATTTATACTTCTCCAGTTAAAATGTTTGAAGTAACTGTGTAAAATATACTGTGTACAATTACTCTATACCAGTGGTTCCTAACCTTTTCAAAGTCATGGAACACTTGATTGTAAAGAAAATTTGCAGAACATCATATCACTAAGATCATAAAACAAACAACAAAAATATGCAAGAATATGCATTTTACTAAAAATTATACATTACACATTAAATAACAAGAAAAAAAATCATATATTCTTAAGAACTGTAAGTAACTCTTAGAAAAATGAAATATTTTGATGTCAGAGCTGTAAGAAAAAAAATTATATATTCTTAAGAACTGTAAGTAACTCTTAGAAAAATGAAATATTTTGATGTCAGAGCTAATTGTCTTTGCAGATTTGAGCAATGTCAGGTCTAGTATGTGATAAAGCTACCTCATTTTTTCATCAATGTTCTATGTTTTTGCGTTTTTTAGTTTTTATGTTCATTAATGTTGAAAAGCCTATATCATACAAATATGATGTGAAGTCGGCCAAATTGGCCAAGTGGAAATGCTTTGGCTTTCCACTCTGGAGGACCCAGGTTCGAGTCTTGGGTCCACTCCTTGAAAATATTTATCATGGGCTTGGCCCGTCGATCTCCACCATCCGGCTGACCCCTCCACAGGGATGGGCAGCTTGTGGAAGGGCTTATTTCATCCCGTCACATAGTATTCTTCCAGAATGGAATGTGGCATTATCTGTTGACAAAAAAAATATGTTGTCGCAAACCGTAGCAAAATCTTAAGTACTTTTGTGGGTAAGCCTGCTTAATAGTTTATTTGAAAATGCAAGTTGAATCTGTCTACATTATAAAATACATACTGTGCAGTATGCTAAGGTCATTCAAGTAACCTCATAATTTTGTGGAACACTTGTAACATGTTCATGGAATTAGACTCCCATAACATAATGGCACTGTGTTGTTGGTGCGAGAGAAACTCCCAAAAATGGCCACTGCAAGTTTAACTATATATAATAATCAGCTGATTAATCGGTATCGGCCGATAATATCGGCCATTTTTCTTATCGGTGCAACCCTAATAAACAGTTTAAATAAAAATTTGGAGTCAGATAAATAATATGTTAAAATATGTAAAATCAAGGAAATTATATTTATTTAGAAAAACTTTATCTTATCACAAATTTAATAGTTGGTTTATATATGTCATAACACAATGCAAAACAAGGGACAATCATGCTGTGAAATAGTGATCTATTTTTAAAAACTAGTAATTATAAAAACCTACCCTGTTCAGTAGCATGACAGATTTCATGTTGAATGCCAGTCTATGGGTATGTTTTTTTTTATTGGATGGTTTTGGTGCATTGCAAAATATAATGTAATTTAGTGATTTACGAAAATTCTGATTTTTCAAAATTTTACAAAAAAAATTATTAAATCTTACTACTGAGTTTGGTAAAAATTTGACTCTCAGCCCATGAAATCACTTATAGGATATATAAATATCATAAATTATTAATTAATTGGGATTGCTGATAGTCCCAACTGTAGATGATGTCAGGAAAGAGATGAAACTCTTCACATTTTGTGTGAATGATGCCTTTTCAGGGCTAAGGGAATGATTTTCTCAGATTGCATTTTCTTGTACTGGAAGATATTTTTACAGTCCCACTGAAGATGATATTTTCTTTTATGAGTAAGACAGGATTTCTTATGGTATGATACTGTTAGGGCTGCACAATAGATCACTGGTTAGTTGCAGTGTTAGGCTGAACTCACACATATCACAGCAGAACCACATCACAACCACAAAACTGTGGTTGGTTTGTGGACGGTCGTGAATTATAATTATATTAATATAGAAACGTATAATCTAACTCACATGGACCACACATTGTCACAGCAGTTGAAACAGACTTCAGGTTGTGATCTGACTGAGTTAGATTATGCTTTTCTATATTAATATAATTATAATTCACGACTGTCTACAAACCGACCATAGTTTTATGGTCATGGTGTAGTTCTGCTGTGGTACGTGTGAGTTCAGCCTTAAGCTTTTAAAGCCGTCTTTCTTACAATCATCATCATTATGAACATTGAAAATTATTCAAATTTTAATGTAAATTTAGAATTACTATACTGTAAAAGCTTAATTTATAAAGCAAAATCTATTCAAAATATTAACAGCACAAAAAGTAAGAAATGCTTCATATCTCAACTTCTAAAATAAAAGTTAATGTTCTGTATTGGATGTCTGCCATTATCTTGTTTATGATTCTGATACAGTAATGAGGTGTGACAACCATGGCCCCTTCTGATTTTGATTTTTATATATGTTGTAATACTCTCCCATAAATTCATGATAAAGCAATATGATGCAAATCTAAAACATTTCCAGAAAAATAGGGTTTAGTTTTCTAAATTCTTTATATATTGAGTCATATTGACAATTTATCAAGTGCTATCATAATGCAATGTTTGGCATTTAATTCCTGTTACATGTGATCAGAAGGATGTGGATTCGATTCTCATCATTTAAAAATTTTTTCTTTTTAATCAAAACTTAAATAGATTATTGTACAATATATTTTTATTAATGAGAAATTAATTTGTAATTATTTAATTTTGCTATGCCTTTTAAACATTTCTATCAGAAATATTAAATTCATATATAAAGGAATATAATTAATAAAGAAACTTTTTTAAACCAAATATTTTAATTAACAAATATAGTTTATATTTTCATAAAAAAACCTCACGTTTTCTCTGTGTGCTCACATTATCCTATTTAACAGAGGAGTTATAATGACATGGAGAACAAAATTTGTACCTGAACAATGTAGAGTATTTATTCTGTTGATAGTTTCAAATTGCAGACAGTTATATAATTAGTTTATAAGTGATTAGATTTCAGATTAAATTATTACCTGTTGTTTTTTCTGTATGCAGCAATTTACAGGAAAATTTGGCCCTACAGTAAAAAAAAATTGATAAATTAATGAATGATTATAAAAATGTTTTTGTTACATTGTCAAAGTCAGAGAAATTAAAAAAAAAAAATAGACAATATTTCAAATAATCCATATATATATATCTCTTCACATATAAAAAACAAATTTATAATACTGATTGATTCTTGGGAAAGCCAAACTGATACATTATAGAATGAGATTTTTCAAAGATAAAAGTGGTAGAGCATCGTGTACTATTAAGATTATTCCACTTAAAAAATTATTTTTCTTTTAAAGTCCAGTGTCTTCCCTAAGAGTTCTTGAATGATGCATTTATGTGACTAAGAACAAACTGATAAATAATTGCAGTTAAAGTATTTTGTAGCTACTGTAATAGTTCTGATTTTTGTTTATAAGCTGAATTATACATGATCTTCTTATTTAATTTAGCTACTTGTAGGTTCCAAATTTCTATTCTTCTGGATTTGGGTATAAGTTGGAGATCAAAATTTGGACTCTTCCTTTTCAGATTATTTTTGACTACTGTATTTGTATATGTCTATAAAAATAAATTAATATATAATTAACAATACATTAATTTCTTCATATATGTGAAAATATAAATTTTAAACCTACCTCTGATAGAGAGAATTAGAATTCTTAATTTCCATCAAATCACATGTATTGGATGGCATGTTAGGATCATCAAAGCTTTGATTTCTACATCAGGTAACTTTTGTAAATCCTAATCATAGACAAAATTTTATAAACATTTTGCAAATTAATAAAAGATTATTATATCAGTTCAAATTTATTTAAATTCATAATTTTGCCAAATCAAAATTAAAATAAATTAATATAAATTTCAGGCATTATGACGATTGAAAATATATAAACCATTTTCTTACTTTTTCAAATGGAACGGCACCAGAAATTAATCTTTTTTTCTCTGTGGAGGAAAAACACTAATCTTCAAAATGATCTTTACATATTTTATAATGTTTTGATAAATATGTAGCATCTTCTGTAAACTCTTTCAGTATTTAGAAAAATCGATGAAACCCATTTTTTACATCTATGAAATTTCAAAATGTTTTGCGTTATTCATTTAATTGCTTAATAGTTATATCTATGTTTTGTTTTCTATTAAAACTATTTGTAAATCAATTCTAATTCTATATTTAAAGTTAATAATAAACAATCCTTTTATTTCATTGCTTTCACTTATATAAATTTTAGGCTATAAATTATAATAATATAAGTATATATATATATATAGAGAGAGTGAAAAATAAACTTACTTATCTAGTTCTGGTGGAAAACAAAACAGTGGCAAGCTTTTATTTTTAAAAAGAATGCATTCAGTTCGTCTGTTCATTTTATGTACTGTTCCTCTTTTTCCCTCAAATCTGTGATAATAATAACTCTCTTTATATTACAGTAAGACCCCGCTTAATGCTGTTTCAATATAACGTGGTTTTTTTCAAATTCTTTGTTTTTTATTGATTTATTTTAGCATGGTTTTTCAAACTGTTATACTGACATAAATTCGAAATCGCACTAATTTGTTTCTTTGATACTCCTATGCTGTCTCGCCATGCATTTGATATCAGTTCAGTGCAGTATATACGAAAGTCTGCCACAGTCACAGTTCATATTTATGATCGTACATCAACGTTATTTTACAATTAAAGTTTAGCCACTATTACGGAAATTATGGCTCAGTTTATACAAAATGAATATTTTGATAGATGTTCAAAGCTGAGACGAAGTGTCATGGATGCGATGATTTACTATCGACAGTTGTTGCTGAATGAAAGAGGAAAAGGCAAACGATTTTTCGTTAGATGATTATTAATGAAAAAACAAAGTATCAAATGAGGAAGGACTTTCCTTATCACAAACAAATTATTTATTCAAATATTTTTGATTTTCATGAATGATTTATGAATACAAATTGATATTAGCAATAAAAATGATCTATAATTAATGTAATACAATAGCAATAATACATGTTAGATCGGAAGAGTATATTAATGTAATATAATAGTAATAATACATGCTACAAAATAAAATAAAAAAATGCTATGTATATTACAAAATAAAAAAAAAGTTATATATATTTTTTTATTTCACTCTCCTGTTTCACCTATTCCCATTATTTTCATGTTAGTATGACCTCATTTAATGCTATTTTGTTTAGTATTTGGTTTCTTTGGAATGTATTTCTTATCCCCCGTGTTAAATGGGGCCTTACTATATATTATAAATTATATTACAGTATTTAATTTAAAAACTGTTCTCAGCATGTGGTTCCCTATCTCACTAATAAGAACTAAAATGATGTGATTTAAATTCGTCCAGTCCATTGGTATAATTGTTGGTCCAATCACAATTGTTATTCTGCTGATTGATGTTTGTAATTCTTATTTGCCTCACTAGGGCACTGTAGATCAATCACATGATTTTGGCTGAGTTCACCATATGTGTATTAATCTGTGACTAATACAATCTACCTATTTATATGGCAGTTATGATTAACCTACTGTATCTTCCAAGCTTAGAGATGATCATTTGAATCTGTTGGTATAAGCAATGTTCTAGAGCCTGAATATATTTTGAGATTTGTTTTGTGGCCAATGTTGAGACAAGTCTGTTATCTTTGTGATATAGAAATTTAGTGTAGTGCTAATTATAAAAATTATTGTACTTGTTACATTTCATCCAGGAATGGAAGGAAATTATAATTGTGTGGCAGTGTGGACAATATGGTGATTGGATCAGGGACCTAGCATGAAGATATTTCAAGACAATATTGGTACACAGATGGCCAAAGATTACTGCAGATTGTGTAAAGCTACATTGTTCATTATATTAAAGTCAAATTGGGTTGATGAGATTGACAGAGTATTTCTGGCATATGGTTGTCGTGAATTTCTTCACATATATGCTAGATAGTTTATTTTTTGATGTTTATTGGGTCACTAGGGAGAACTGAATGCCAAATTGTTCTGATAGGCAGAGGGGAGTGAGAAATGGTGTCTGCTTGTTTGTTAAGGCAGATGCTGACATGATCAAAAGTTCTAACAATCTGATTTGTGATAAATGAATATTCAGCTCGATGGCAATGCTTTGTTGTGAGGTCTTCAGTGACCTGTTTTCAAGGGTCCTTAGCAGAAAGAAAATGTCAGATGATGATAGTGAGATGACACCACCATTGATAGATTTGGATCTGAGAGAATGATATCTTCAGAAAAATCAGAATATCTTATGTCAACAAAAAAGATGCTCAGTGAATTTTGTTCGGGGATAACTTTGACATATTGGAATACTTTTTACTTTATTAAGTAAAAGTAAACAATAAGCCAAATAAGTAAGGTAAATCATTTATTCAAAAACGTTTTTGGCTATCCACCTAGCCTGCCTCAGATTTTCAACTGAGGCAGGCTATGTGGATATCCGAAAACATTTTTGAATAAATGATTTACCTTACTTATTTGGCTTATTGGCAGGCTACGTGGATAGCCAAAAACATTTTTGAATAAATGATTTACCTTACTTATTTGGCTTATTGTTTACTTTTATTTAATACTCTGTTAGTTAATACTTAGATGTCCACTGTTGATTGTAGTTAATCTGGCCACCACAATCAAATTTCCCTGAACAATAAACATGGCCTTCATAAATAATATATAGTAGAACCTGTATAAGACGACCACCTCCTGTTCCAATCAAAACTGGTCATTTGTACAGATGGTCGGCTTATACAGGTTAATTATAATATGGTAAGTTAAATGAAACAATATGATTAAATTTTAATAAAATCGAAACGTATGTTTTTGTTACAATTTATAACACAGTTAAAAACAACATATTTAATTAGTATTGAAAAAACTGTCAGTGTGCTTTGTCACATTTCAAGTTTATTATTTTATTATTAACTTTATTTTATTTTTTATAATTTCTACCACAAAGCAGTGTGCGATGTCATTTAATTGAGAGAACAATTTTTCATTATTTTCTATTGTTGATGCCTGTTTAATTCTTCAGCATGTTTCTTGCAGGGTGTCATTCACTTAAGGTTGTGATTTCCATTGTTCCTTCATTTAATCAGAATTTCTTTTTGAGACAATATTTTGTGGATCTTTGTTTCCCCACGTTAAATTTTTCTGCTAATGCTCGTTGATAAAGACCTTTCTTACTGTCTTCAATCATTTTTATTCTTTGTTCTAAATTCAAGGCATTAACTTTCTGTTTAGCCCATGGTTTAGCCATGTTTCAACATCCAAAGTAAGGTGATAGTATCACACGTGTATGAGATTACATTTGATTAATACGCTTGCATAGAACACAAACATCCTGATCCGGTGGCTGATTGTTTTCACTTTCCCTCTTTTTCCTATATCACTTCACCATAGTCCTTCAAATTATGATTTTTAACATTTTTAATACAAAATTTAATTATCATATCAAAATACAATCTAAGGAACGTGCATATTGAAAAGATATCACATTAAAGTAGAAATGACATCATGATTTCGTAATACCAGCGTTCTATGTCATTCTCGTGGTATGAATGATGGGAAAAATTCGCACGGTGAAATTTTTTCAATTGTAGTGATTTGGCTTAAATGAAATTTATGTTTAAAAGAAAATAGTACTGATGTAAGCGATAAACATAAGTCAATTAGCAATGATGTTAAAAAATGATTGCCATCATAGATGGTTTCACATGTTTCGTCTATAAAGATGATGGTCGTGGTTCTCTTATGGAGGGTCAAATAGCATTATTTCTGTGGGAAAAAATTTGGTTCCCATAAAATCGTGGTCGTCATGTCAGGTGGTCTTCTTATTAGTGTTTCCAAATTCCCAACATTTTGGAACTTTCGGGAATCGAGAATGGGAAATTGTATTTCCCGAGAATTTCCGAAATAATCTTTTTTATTTAATTACCGTTGATCACTGTAATAATGGCTATAACAGTAAATATTAATAAAAGCCGTAGAGAAGGTGGTAAATGAGGTTTGCAATCTTTCAGAGGTTTTGAGACAATCTTATATATAAAGGGTCAATGCAAAATATAAGTAAATAAAATTTCCTAAATGGAGATAGACCAGGTTTTAAGACAATCCTATATATAAAGGGTCAATGCAAAATATAAGTAAATAAAATTTCCTAAATGGAGATAGACTGGAATTTCATGACTAGTGCACATCTTGCCCTGATAACTAAACAAGGGTCACTACAGTATCATTTTGAGTAGATTTCTGTTAGATTTAAGATTTTCTCAAATATATACAATGTAATTAATGCCAACTTTATTTAACCAAACTTATAGTATACAGTGAGATTTTATGTATATCGTACAATCCATTAACATACATCGCAATCATCAGCTGCAAACAAACTGATCGAATGTAGTTGATAGCATAGGCAGTTACTTTATGGAAACTATTTATCGTGGAAAACAGAAATAGTTTGCGTTTACGCAGAGAAATGTTTATTTTCACACTCTAGGATTTGACTACAATGTCATATTAAGGAAAGCTACCTTAGATTTCATTAATTAGTTCACCTGAAGATGACTTTGTAATCAAAGCTTGGGTTGTGAAAATAAATATTTTTTTGTGTAAACACAGTGTTTTCTGTTCTCCTCGATCAAATATGCTTGATTTACAAGAGCTATAATTAGCTAGTTTTGTGCTATTTGATTCTGGTGTTGCGCGTGTATTTCTAGTGACGTAATATTGTAACACAATGTAACTAGATAACGATAAATAAGAAAAATTTCTAAAAGATACATCGTGAGTAGTACTTTTATTTCCCATTGTAGGGATTACTGGTTCTAGGAACCGATTTTCCCGATTTCCCGAGAAAAGTTTGTTGGGATTCGGGAACGGGAAAACGAAAAAATTCCTGGGAACGGGCGGGAAGGAATTCTCGCCCGGAAACATTACTTCTTATACAGGTGATCGCGAAGTCAGTTTTCACTGTACTGTATAGAATTTCTATTGTAAATGTAAAATAGTGTATAGGTAATGATGCATTATTTCATATTTTAGATTGATATAATGTGAAATGTTATTTTTAGAAATATAGGGCTGTTTGGAAAGTAATTTTGTTTTTTTAATGAAAATGAATGACAATTTTTTTATAGTATATAAATATTTTATTTAATTTTTTTATAGTATATAAATATTTTATTTAATTATATATTGACCATTTGTCCCAATACATTTTGGCTATCTTTCTGGTAGTAGCATGATTCCATGCTTGTAGAATTTCTGATCTTTGCTTGCAAAAACTTAACCAAGTGATTTTTGACATCCTCATTTAAAATAAGTGTTTTGCCATCTAAAGAATTCTGTAACGACTGGAATAAGTAATAATTGGAGGATGCCAGATATGATGAATATGGTGTGTGTGATAGCACATCCCATCCAAGCTATAACAACTTCTGGCGAGTCATGAAACTGTTTGAAGTTTGGCATTGTCATAGTGAAACACTATGCCTTTTCTATTAATTAATTCTGGCTTCTTCTGTTTGATGGAATCACTTAATTTGTCCAATTGGTGGCAGTACACTTCTGAATTAATTTGGAATTGTACGGAAGAAGCTCAAAAAAAAAAAAATTCCCTTGAAATCCCACCGAACAAAGAGTGTCTTTTTTTGATGAATATTGGTTTTTAGAGTACTTTGAGCCAATTCATTTCTTCTATTCCATGATCACTTGTATTCCAACTTTGTTGTAAACAGTCCATTTTTTGTCAACAATTATGATCCACTTCAGAAACGGATCATTTCCTTCACGTTTAAGCAGCAAATCACAGATGTCGATAAGATGGAGCAAATCTTTTTTTGAGAACGTGGAACCCAAATATCAATGTTTCAACTGATTGTGAATGGTTGAATTCAAAAAATTCAGTCTTTTAGCAATTTCTCATGTTGTTCGTCATTTTGCTTCAACCAATGTCTTTATTTTGTCTTCATCAACTTCAACTGGCCTTGCAGAACGAATGTTGTTCGTCATTTTGTCTTCATCAACTTCAACTGGCCTTGCAGAACGTGGTGCATATTTAATATTGAAATTATTAAAACAAAATTTTGTAAACCAGTTTTGGCGCTGACATTCTATTAACACATATTCTCCATACACTTCACATAACTTTTTTCTTGTTTGAACAGCATTGTTAACAGTAATAAAAAAGCAAAACATACCAAAAATCTCCCATTTTATTTTCCATTTTTGATAGAACACCAAAAAATAATAACTATACAGAATAAAAAAAATTTTTTTATAAATATATCTTGAAATGTCAGCTGTCAAAATTTATAATGACAATATGGCTTAGAATGAAATTGGCGGGTAAAAATACAACTAACGCCACTTGTGGAAAAAAACAAAATTACTTTCTGAACAACCCAATATTTTTCATCATTATCTAAAAAAATACATTGTCTGAATAGCAGTGTTAGAGCTCTCTATATAAGACAAATTGGCAATTTTCTGATATTTCCAATCAAGTTTATGTGAACTTAAAATAATTTTAATAAATAAGTAAATATTGATAATAATTATGTATTTAGACACAAAATTTGCACTTCCAATGATCACTGTGTAATGAATGAATTTCCTATTTTATTAATTGAAGCAAATTTTGTTTTGCACATTTTATTTTTATTTCATATTTTTATATCACATCTTATTATTTGAACATCTTGTATGTTTTAAATAATGATTGCTATTGGAAAAAGTTTGGCTAATAGAGTAGAGTCTCCCTAATCCACATGCTTCCGGGGTTTGTCGGATTTCAGAGATTTATCAGATTATTAGATGTTCAATGAAAAAAATGGAATTATGCAAACGAATACTCGCTCAGTTTATTAAGACTTTCTTGTCACTGCTCTTGCTGTTCAAATCTTTCACAACAAACCCATCAATTTTATCCCAGTTTTTTTAATGTCATAAATGGTGGCTTGTCCAATACCATAAAATGAAGCCAAATCACCAAACTTCTTCCCAAGTCAAGTTTCTTATTTCTGCTTTTTTGACCAGTCAATATCTTGTGTTTTCGTTTTTCACTTTTTCCGATTTGTAACATTATGTAAAGATAAATAACAAACACTGATATAGTAAAAACATTGTTTTACAATAAACAGTGTACTGAACTTAAAAATTTTTTTGACTCTATAACACCTCATGAAAATTTCACATGGGTGGCGCAATAGTTCTCAGTGTGTCGGACTACAGAGACTCAACTGTATTACCATTTCCAACTGACATAATAATGATTTGTGGTTTCAAATTAGATTATGAAAAATTTATTTTAACATCAATTGTAATATTGATTAAATAATCTGAGAGTATTTACTTCATAATTTCAGGACTGCTCCAGCAGCAACATATCCAACCAGTCAAGCTACAGCAGCAGCAGCAGCTGGATATGCTGTACAACATACAGCTCAGCCATATGCATCTGCTGCTCCACGGGCTAACCAGGCTACATATGAAACTTATCAACCCACAGGACATACTACAACTACATATCCGTATGCATCAAGACAACAGGTAAAAATATCTAAAATTTAATTAAGTAAATAAATTATTTATTTGAAATCTGAAAAATTATTTTCTGAAACATAGCAATAAAATCAATTAATTTTATTTCTTTTTTAATTAATATGATTAGATTCTAAGAATTAAAAAAGGAACAAAATGGATGATTAATTATAATAGATCTTCAAGGAATTACGAATTTTTAATTTATGCAGTTTCATAGATGCATAAGTTTCTATTTCTGTTGAATTCCCATAAATTGCAAATGAAAAATTTGTTACACAGTTTACTTTTTTGCAAAAATATCACTTATGACCTTAAATTTTCTTATGTTTAAAGTATTCTCATAAATTTATTTGGTTATTGCATTTTCTAATGTGTTCATTTGTGTGTGCTGAATTATAAGCACTGTTGGACTTATGTGGAAATTTTTTGAGTGATTTAGCTGTGTAAGTCAGGACTTACTATACTAATTTATAATATGTAAGTGGAACTTTGTTAATTTAAATCAGAAGAAGTTAAAAAATTATATTTAATCACATTTTGAAATTAGTCATTTAAATGCCCTTTACAGTCTTTTTTCCTATACCCATAGCTCTTAAGACAATTACAATGGTACCTCAGTATACTTCCTGTTTGGATGCAAAAAATTTTGCTTGGTATATGACTTTTGTTTGGAATACGACCGATTCGTGTGCTAGAAGTTGTATGAGTCTTGTTGTGTATCTATTAAAAACACATTCCTTATATAAAACTTGCAGAGAAGTACCACCCCAATAAAGTCCAAACAAGTCGTAATAGCATTGTCTGGAATGACCAGACAATGTCATATTTCCAAAACATCCTGAGAAGGCAGAAGCAAAGTTCTTTGGACAGATTTTTTAGTAAAAGTCAAACCTGATGAGCCTCAGCAAGGTCCAAGTAGGGAAAACAGAGAGAACATAGTAAGAGGAAAAAAACACCAGAATTTTAGATTCCTGAAGTTTTATTGAAAGAAGACTCCTTCCAAACATCATCATCTCTTCCTCCTCCCTTCTCAGCACTATCCTAGTAGGCACTTGACTTTTCCCAGCAAGGTAGTGAGAGGCATTAGGACAAATACCTGAAGGTCCCAGTTTGATTCCAGATCAAGCATGATTTTTATTTTGAAAATTTAGTCAAAAATTATAATTTAGTTGTTAAATAATAGATGGCACTACCTCAGCCTAAATTTAAATAAATAAATCCAACAAATGGTGGCACCATAGTGTAAATTAAAAATACAATTTAGTTTTAAAATAATATGCCAAGGATAAATTTAGTTGCTTTAGATTATTTGATTGGCACTTTGCATTTTATTGAATACTTTTCTCCAATATAATTGTCAGGTTAATAATAAACAACTTAGAATGACATTATGGCAAGTTGAATTTTAGCCAAAATGATTTTTGTATTAAATTTCAGTCAGTGATTATTGTAATTTGATTAGTCAGTATTATATCTCTTGCTGAAGTACAAAACATACAAAACATAAAACTCAGCACTCAGACAGGGATGAAAATAATTACAACACAGTATCTAAATAGCAGTAGCGCTTTCAATTTTTAATAGAAAATCCCACTCAGCTACTTACAGAACAGAACACCAAAAAATACGTTCATTGAACGCAGTTTTTCATCAAACATTTTTTAAATCTATTTCTTACTTCTTGCTGAAGTAAGAAATAAGATTTAAAAAATATTTTTTGTTTGCATTATTGATTTGAAATATCAGTTGTCTTGCAAACTTTTAAATTACATCTTTAGTATAGATTGAAATAAAATATTTCAAAACTTTTCTTATAGAATTGATGGGCTTCATAGTGTAGTTATAACAGATCGTGATGGAGTGCCATTACTTAAAGGTAAAATAATTTTTTATATTTTTTGAAATAAATTACAAATTAAAATATTTTACTAGCAATGAAATTTTTATAAGCATTGTTATATGCTTTGGTTAAGAATGATATGATGAATGAATGGAGATGTTAAAAGCACAGTGAAGTCTTGTCTAATATAATAATTTAATAACTAAAGTTCAAACACAATATATCACAACTAGCAGTGTGTAGGAATGGGTTTTATTAGAAACTGTAAAAATGCTTTCAGCATTTCTCAATACCATCTTCAGTTACATACTCACTCAACATTGATTCTAAATAATTCAAACTTAGCATTATTATAGCAATACAAATAATAATTTAATAACTAAAGTTCAAACACAATATATCACAACTAGCAGTGTGTAGGAATGGGTTTTATTAGAAACTGTAAAAATGCTTTCAGCATTTCTCAATACCATCTTCAGTTACATACTCACTCAACATTAGAATAGTTTTTTAAACAAAGGATTCTAGAACAAAGTAGTAAAATTTGAAAATAAATTTCATGGGAAAACAAACAAAAAATAAATCTTTTGGATAAAATAAATTAACATAATAAATTATTAATGAACAATAAACAAAAACTAAAATAAAAGATCAGAAAATACATATATCGGCTAGGTGTTAAGGATCAGTATCATACAACAGTTAAAAGTCCAGTGGCTAGATGCGTTTAGGTGTAACATTATAAAGTTAAAATTAACTCGAGAATCTTCCTTGGGTACTCTCTGTATTCTTTTGGACAGCATATTTCCATGCTTTCGACATTATATCTGCCTGTTGTAAATTAATAACATTTTCATACAGATTGGCTTTTAAAATCTCTACTTTCTCTGAAGTAAATAGCTCTTTATGGTCTTGTATTTTCTTAAACACTTTAGCTTCATCCCACAAGACATTAATGTCTTTTTCATATGCTCTTTGGGCCAGTGCTGTCATGAGATTTCCTTTTCGTATGATGTCTTTATGCTCTAGTAACCTGTCAGAAATGTTCCTTTTCATAGCGCCTATATATGTATGATAGTAACCTGTCAGAAATGTTCCTTTTCATAGTGCCTATATATATATACTTCTCTACAGCGATCCTGGATATTATCAATAGGTATTTTGTATACACCTGACTCAAGATTGGGATCCCTCTTTTCTTTGTTGTTCCTAAGGATACTAAATACTGTAGGTGGTCTCTTATAGATGGAATTTACATTGGCTTTTGCTAAAGTTTGGTTCAGTGTCTTGTACCCTTGTAATCGATAAGGTAGGGAGACCCTGCTGGTGTTACCTACAGCAAAACATGTAGGTTGGGTTTGGGTGGGCTGCTCGGTATAACTTCGTTGGTTTTTGAATTTGCTTTTCTGTTCTAGAACTACACATAAACACAGGTATAGCATTCCATGTTATACCCGTGTTTAAACCCGCAATGGTAGATCCTAACAAGTTCGTTGTTCAAAAATGTATAGTTGCTACAATGAGTTATTGCCCATCGGAAGTAGGCAAGGAACGAGGATTTCTTGTAAGACCATGGGTCATAAGACCACCTAGGAATTAAACAGGTGTATTAGTGGGTTTGGTGTAAACAGTAGTATCTATGTTTGTAGGGTGGGTAAAGATTTTAACATCTAGGAAGTCGATGGTCTTATCGTTTTCAGCAGACAACTTAAATTGGAGACCATATTGCAGCTTTGTAAAGTGCTGTACAAGTTCTGAAGCAAGGCTTTGATTTTCCCAGAGTATAAAAATATCATCAACATAGTGGGTATAAAGAAGCAGTTCTGCCTTAATATTTGAATCGAGTTGTCTTTCCATTTCCCTAATGACGATCTTGGCCAGAACTCCTGCCACCAAACCCACTAATACACCTGTTTAATTCCTAGGTGGTCTTATGACCCATGGTCTTACAAGAAATCCTCGTTCCTTGCTTACTTCCGACAGGCATTAACTTGTAGCAACGATACATTTTTGAATAGTGAACTTGTTAGGATCTACCATTGCGGGTTTAAACATGGGTATAGCATGAAATGTATGCGTAGAATCTTTCTAGAACAGAAAATTCGAAAACCAACGAAGTTATACCGTGCAGCCCACCCAAGCCCAACCTACATGTTTTGCTGTAGGTAACACCAGCAGGGTCTCCCTACTTTATCGATTACAAGGGTACAAGACACTGAACCAAACTTTAGCAAAAGCCAATGTAAATTCCATCTATAAGAGACTACCTACAGTATTTAGTATCCTTAGGAACGACAAAGAAAAGAGGGATCCCAATCTTGAGTCAGGTGTATACAAAATATCTATTGATAATATCCAGGATCGCGACAAAGAAAAGAGGGATCCCAATCTTGAGTCAGGTGTATACAAAATATTTATTGATAATATCCAGGATCACTGTAGAGAAGTATATATATAGGCGCTATGAAAAGGAACATTTCTGACAGGTTACTAGAGATTGGGAGTACAAGTTAGTTCGGTCCGTTTTCAAAAAATGGTGCTGTCTGTCATGAATGTTTATCCTGACACCTGATATTGTTTATTTCAGAGAGGTTAGATATCTGTCAATAATATTCAGTTTATATCGCTTTGAGATTCAAACAAAAATGTTGTTTTTTTCAGTGTTGAATATATCAAATTTTGTGTTAACTAAGCAGCATTTGCAGGAGGTTTTAATTTTCTGTTTTAATTGGAAGAAAAGTGCAGCTGAAGCGCATCAAATGCTTCTGGAAGTTTATGGTGACAATGCTCCAACTGATAAATCATGTAGAGAATGATTTCGATGTTTCAAGAATAGTGATTTTAGCATTGAAGACAAGCCTTGCTCTGTACAGCCAAAACTTGTGGAAGATTATGGTGACAATGCTCCAACTGATAAATCATGTAGAGAATGATTTTGATGTTTCAAGAATAGTGATTTTAGCATTGAAGACAAGCCTTGCTCTGTACAGCCAAAAAAAATTTGAAGACGAAGAATTGAAGGCATTACTCAATGAAAATCAGAGTCAAACGCAAGAGGCGCTTGCAGTATCAATTGGAATGACTCAACAAGCAGTTTCCGTACAATTAAAATCCATGGGAATGATTCAAAAGCAAAGGTGCCTTATGAACTGAAACCGAGAGACATTGAAAAGCGACTTTTCACTTGCGAGCAGCTGATTCAAAGGCAACAAAAAAGGGTTTTTTACATCGGATTGTGACTGGAGATGAGAAATGGATATTCTACGACAACTCCAAGAAGAGAAAATACTACGCTATGCCTGGTCAATCATTGCCATCGACCTCAACATCAACACCAAAGCCGAATATTCACGGTTCCAAGGTCATGCTCTGTATCTGGTGGGACCAAAAAAATGTATACTATGAGCTGCTACAACCTAGCGATTCCATTACGGACGATCGGTATAGGCTACAATTGATTCATTTGAGCCTTGCATTACGAGAAAAACGGCGGAATACAAGCAAAGACATGACAAAGTTATTCTTCTGCATGACAACACTCAGCCTTATGTCGCAAATGTCGTAAAAAAATATTTGGAAACGCTCAAGTGGGATATTTTATCGCACCCACCGTATTCTCCGGCCTTATGTCGCAAATGTCATAAAGAAATATTTGGAAACGCTCAAGTGGGATATTTTATCGCACCCACCGTATTCTCTGGACATTGCTCCTTCTGACTACTGGTTGTTCCAACGGATGCAGCACGATTTGGCAGGTCACCGGTTCATTTCTTTCGCAGAAATTGAAAATTGGCTCATAACTTGGATCGCCTCAAAAGACGAGACATTTTTTCAAGATGGAATTCGAAAATTGCCTGAGAGGTGGGAAAAAGTAGTAGCCAGCGATGGACAATACTTTGATTAATCTGTTCGTTCTTTTTTTCTGAAATAAATGCATTTTTGACCACAAAAAAACGGACCGAATTAATTTGTACTCCCAATAATATGCCAATAACAATAAGATTTTTTTAATGGGAACAGATTAATCATTTTCCCTTTATTTCTAAAGGGAAAAATTTGTTTGATATATGTTTGGTATAAGTCCAAGGATCTGGAGCAGATTAAGGACGTATACAGAGGTACCACTGTATCTTCTTGTTAACTTCTATTATTTTCATTTTTTCCTATAAAACCTATTTTAATGAAAATTGTCAATCTTCAAAATATTAATCTGCATAAATGATTTTCATTTTTGTTAATATTTTTAAAAATATCCAAATTCTGTTGAACTTCAGAAAATTATATTTATTTTTGCGAATAATTTATAAAAATGATAGATTTTAAGAATTCCATAAATTAAGATTAATATCTGATGAAAATTTGCAATTTTTAACATCTTGGATGCTTTGGAAGAATCTTGATTTGAAATTAAGCCTAATTATTTTAATATGCAAAAAATTAAAATTGTTTGAAATTTTACTTAATTTTCATTGAAATCTTTTGAAATTTTCAATATTAATTGCATTTTTTTTTCTATTTCTAACAATATAAACATTTTTTATACATTTTATTTTTTTCTAACTTCTCATATATACAATATCAGTGAAAATATAATTTTTTATATAAAATTTTAGCCATCCAATGAAATAGTTGATATTTTTAAATAGTGATTAGTTTTCTGAACAAAATGAATTATGAATGAACAAATTTGGCCAAAATTTTCAGGACACACAAAAAATCATAAGTTACATAACATCTGTTGAGTTATTAAAAAAATTAAATGAATTCATTGAAATATTGTCATTTTTATTAATATTTCATATTTATTAAGTTGTTGTTACATTTACACAATTTTTACCACTACTTTTTATAAATTTTTTTATTTATACAAAAAAATTCTAAAATATACGAAAATATCATCATCATGTTTATAATCAGCTATGATAAATTTTTTGTTCTTCTAATTGGACTGCAGATAGTTTATTGTTACTCAACACCCAATGTCACCCACATCCAAAGTAAACTTGGCTGCAATTTCCTGGGAAGCAAGTTACTGCTGTAAAGCAATAAAAGTGCCATGCTCCTTTATTACCCACATCCAAAGTAAACTTTGCTGCAATTTCCTGGGAAGCAAGTTACTGCTGTAAAGCAATAAAAGTGCCATGCTCCTTTAAATTGCCTGTGTGTTTATGTTTTGGTTTTTGTTTTTGCATTTATGTTTTGGTTTTTTTCAAGATGAGAAGTTTGTCACTAGACCTTTCATTCCTCTCATACCACCATAAACTTGGCTTACTGTTATTTCATCAATCACCTTATCACCATACTCTTCCCGAAATTTTTTCATCCGTTTTTGGTGTTCTATTATTTGCTACAAGTCCTTTTAAATCTGTAGTATCTGAAATGTTTCGATTAAGTATAGTAACAAGAACAATAACCTGCGTCTGGACGATAAATCTAGTTCCAAGCATTCTAAACAGAGCCATTTTTAATTTATGAAAGGTATAATATCCACTCTAAGCCGGAAATCAAACAATCTTCTCTTCTCGAACCAAATCCAGCTTGAAGCAATTGTCTAATCATTTATTTGAGTGTTGTTTTGGTTTTTGTGATTTTCTCCTAAATTTTGGAAGTAAACAAAACATGAACAATTAAGACATATTTTAGTTTGTTTTAACAGAATTAATCAATATTTCCTGTTATCTACAATATTTTTTAATTTTCATAATTTTATAGCTTTAAGAAAAATTCACCTTTTCCAAAAATTTCCAAAATATCATTTATCGAATTGCATAATCGGAATTGATTTTAAGGAAAATTCACCTTTTCCAAAAATTTCCAAAATATCATTTATCGAATTGCATAATCGGAATTGGTTTGACAGATTAGACTATAAAATCGATAGGATGGGATGATAAAAATCCAAATTCTGTTGAGCAATTCAAATATAAACAATGCTTATTTACACGTAATTTAAAAAATTTGTTTTGATAACTATAAAAATTGATTTGCAAAAGCTCGATTAATAAAATCAGAATTGAATTTTTTAATTTTTTTCTTGTTGTTTATCATTATTTATTTCACTTTCTTAAAGTCTATTGACAATAAAGGCAATCAATGTGTTAAATAATAAAGTTACAATGATTAGAATATTGATTGCCACACTTAAATTCAAAAATCATATAATATTTAGCATATGAAAATTCCAAAATCAAATGGAAAAATATAGACTGAATTTAGTAGTGAACTACTATATTATATAATATGAAATATTGTAATTTATAGTAATATTTTTGGAATGCTTTAATATCAAGATATAGACTGAATTTAGTAGTGAACTACTCTATTATATAATATGAAATATTGTAATTTATAGTAATATTTTTGGAATGCTTTAATATCAATAGATAAAATGGCAGAACTTTATGATATTGAAGAACTAATTAAAAATTGGAATTAATGGGAGATGAGTTTTTGGTTTATGAATTTATACTGAATTGGTTATTAGGCAAAAATTCAGAAAATAAAATTCTTTTCCCATTAATTCTAATGTAAAAAATTCTGATTGGGTCCAGTTTCAAAGATTCCAACTATTTTTATAAATTCAGGGATATATGTATTACAAAAATTTTAATTTTTAAAAAGATGGTGAATTTTGAGAAAAAAATTTGTTTCACAGCAAAAGAAAATCTTGAAAGCTACAAAACAAACCATAGTCATCTATTTTTAATATTTTTTGGTATAGTTATGTAAAAATAAGTGAAATATATATATCAGCAGAATAATATTTTACTATTTATTTAAAAAATGTTCTTGGTTAAACATTTTAATAAGTTCTAAAATATCTCTTTAATTAAACTGACATTTTATTCTGAAATGAAATAAAAATTTTGATTAATATTTACAAAACAAAGGTTTGTAGATTGATATATCACTAGTAATATTGATAGAAAATCAGAATTTGAGAATATTTCTTAATAATATTGTTTATAACATTTGTTTTTTTAAAAATTAATACAGTGAAACCCCGATTTTGAAACTTCGGGGACCGGCCCAAAAAGTTGAACGAGCCGGGAAAACGCACGAAATGGGAAACTCTGATGACGTCATAATAAAAAAAAGTTCATTGAAATGTTACAAAAAATACTGTACATTATTAAATACTGTAATAGAATGCAAAAATAATATTAATTAAAAATACTGTACATTATTAAATACTGTAATAGAATGCAAAAATAACATTGAATTGTTTAAACTTTACATCAGATAAATAATAGTGCAATAATAGTCAGATAAAAATACTCCGTGCTTCTCAATAATATATTGAGAAGCACGGAGTATTTTTAAATAGCGAATAATTTTGAGTGAATACAGTAATTTAAAAATTAAAAGTACGCTATACTTAATAAATCGATCATCATTAACTTAAATTTCATACCAACTTGACAATATTTATACGAGAATAAATATTTATTTAATGTAAATAACGTAGTAAAAAACTTACAATGTACTGTAAAAACTTTTATGATTCTAACTTTATTTACATACGCTATCTACATTTTCGAAA
>AYEL01069376.1:0-27231 GCA_000484575.1 Olivierus martensii
GCATAGCTTCTAAAACATTTATTTTTTTTTTCGAAGCATCTGAAATTTCCATATTTTCAAGTTCAGTTAATGCCCTTTGAACCAGCTGTTTTCGGTAATTAACTTTAAAAGCGTGTATCACACCAAGATCTAAAGGTTGGAGTTTGCTTGTGCAGTTTGGAGGCAAAAATTCCAAGCGCACATTCTTTAAATTTATTTTAACATGCGCGGTGCAATGGTCAACAAATAAAATGACATTTCTCTTTTCTAATCGCATCTTTTTATCAAACTTTTTCAAAAAATCCTGGAAAATATCTGCTGTCATCCATGAGTTTTTGTTAGATTCGTATTCTGTAGGAAAGCTTTTCACATTTTTAAAACAACGGGGCTTTCGTGCATTTCCGATTACTAAAGGGGTTAATTTGTTGCTTCCATCAGCATTTGTACAAAGCAGAACTGTTAAACGGCAAAGGGTTAATTTTCTGCTATGACAAGATTCACCTTTCAAAACATAACTCTTGTCTGGCATAAGATTATAAAAACGTCCAGTTTCGTCGGCATTGAAAATGTTTTCTTTTTTTCGTATCCCTTGACTATATCTGATAATTTTTTCTTCCAATCATCAACAGTAGCAGAGTCTACACTTGCAGATTTTCCTGACATTAATCGGTAAACTAAATTGTTGCGCTTTTTAAAACGATCGATCCAACTATTTGATGCCTTAAATTCATTTAAATTAAGTTTCCCTGCAATCTCTTTCTCTCTTAAAATCGTTCTGTTTATTGGTACATTTGAAGCACGTGCTTGATGAAAAAATTTTAGTAAAATTGATTCAAGTTCATCATAAGGTGATCCCTTTAGAGTTTTTCTCTTTTTGGCTGCATTACCAAGTTCTTCACTTTTACTTTGAACAGAGTCTTTATTTTTTAAAATTGTCTTTAGTGTTGAAACAGGCAATCCAAGTTTTTTCGAAAGTTGAAGTTTTGTTCCTTTAAAATTTTCTGCTTCCTCCAATATTGATGTTTTTTCTGCCAATGAATAAAAATTTCTTTTCTTAAAACTCATTTTTTACCAATAAGTAAGTCAGTCGTACACGTAAGAGAGAACAACTCAAATGAATGTACTGAACCGTTGATTGCTAAAATTTGCTTGTGGATTAGTCCAAACAGGAAAGGGAGAGTCAGAATAAATGTTAAACAGATGCGTGGGAATACTGTAAGTTGCGGTTTCACATCGTATAGTACAGTTTAGTAAGAATACTGTTCTTTCAATCATTCACAAAACCGAATTTCTTTTTTTACAACATCGAAACTAACCAGGTGGCATTCATAATTACAGTATACATTTTTAATTTTCTTATTTTAATGGATGATGAAATTTTAAATACGATTGTCGTTCCCTCGTTCCTACTTTATTTAGGCTATCTCCGAAATTACAAGTTAAGTTTTCTCATATTGCTGTCAAAAGTAAATTTACAGTTCTATTTCGAATACTGTTTATAAATAATTAATTTTTAACTACAAAACAAAAGTGAAAAACCAAAAATGGAATGACATTTCCGTAAAATTTTTGGATGTAGGAAGCGGGAAAAGTTATATAATTAAAACGCAGGAAGAAGGAAAGTTTTACATTGCAAGTATAGGAAAATGCTCAGACTTCCGAAAATAGACGTTTAAAGCGGGAAAGTTATACGATACGGGAACACACGAACAGGGTTTCACTGTGTATATATATATATAGAAGTTTGTTTGAAATAAATTTGATAGAACAGTATGAATGTAAATGAAATAACACAAAAATACAAATTGAAATTATTTGTAAGATTTATTCATTGATTATTATCAAAACTTTTTTTATTAAATTTTTAGTTTATTTTTCAGCTGAGAATTTAAAAAAAAGTAATATTTTTACCATTGACTTAACATAAATATAATGGTTTGTTTTTTGCAGACTGCTTATGAGAAAGCTCAAACATATTATCCTCAAACTGCACAAGTAGCATATTCTAGTAATGAGACTCATTATCAGACAGGTAAGAAAAATTATTACTGTATATACTTATATACTGTATTTGTTGGCTTATAAGATAACTTTTCTTAAAATATCTCAAAAAATTGCTGTCTATAAGCCAAAAATGACTATACAGAAAAATCAAAACCCTAAAAGTTGGTAAGCGAAAAAATTAATTGGATAGTTTACATTATTATAATGGATATTATAATAGATATTCTATGCATTTATCAGTAATTACCAGGCTGTTATTGGAATAACAATAAAATTTCAGTTATATATTTAAACCCTAATCAATAAAGATGATCATGTCTGTAATGAATCTGATATTGAATAATAATAATAAAATAAGAGTATTAATCACATACTTTTCTGAATTGACTATATTAATAATAATGATGATAATGATAATAATAATAATAATTTTATTGAATATTAGATTTCCATTCTGTTAACAATAAAAATTTTTTTCCAAAAACTCACTCTCTCAAAATTAAGGCATGTCTGTTATGCTGATGTGTTTTATAAGCCAACAAATATGGCAGTTCTTTCTAACTGTGGAAAAGATCAATTTAAGACCATAATTTATTCTCTAAATCAGTGTTTTTAAAATTTTTTTTATTACAACTTGCAATATGTTTTTTTGTGACCCACCACATGTGTGATAAATCAAAGGTACAAACTTTATGAATTATAAAATATTCATTTATTTGTTATTGATCAATGCTACTTATTTATTATGGATAGTACATATTGGTACAAAAGAACTGCTTCCAGAAAAATTTTATAAGTTATATTCCATACATTTTTGTGCATTTTTTTTTGTTCCTTATGATCTCATTTCATTCAAATTTCTTAATTTGTGGGAATTAGTTTTTTTTACATTGCAAAAATGTTAAAACTATATTAATACAGTAGAAGCCACTTATTAGAATCACTTTAGGACTGATCTATTTTGATAACAATAACCGATTGATAACATTAAGCAGTGCTTGTCAAAAAAGTATAATTTTTGAATTTTTTAATTATACAGTATATACTGTACTTTGCTGTTATATACAGTGTAATCTCAATTCATTATTTCGTCTGGGACTTCCGAAAAAACTATGGGCGCAAGAAAATGATAGATGCGGGAATATAAAAAATAAAAAATAATGAAAATTAGATTAAAAAATAATGCTAATAATAATAATAATACAAAGCTCTATAACTGATCGACGAATACTTATTTAATTTTATACTGTATATTATGTATTTCTGCGTTATTTTCTTTCCCTGTATATTATGTAATCAATTAAGCGAAAAAGTGAAGTGAAATGATTTACAATTAATGTTGCCAATTCCAGTTTATGGAAAATCACAAAGAACTAGAGCACTAATAAGAAAATTCTTATATCATATTTTTGATATAATTTTTGAAAAAAAATTATTTTATTTAAAATTTTTTTTTCAGTAAAGGGAATTATAAAGTCGCTAAATCTCTATATCCGTAATTTTAAACTATATCTTTTGTCATAAAAAAAAAATTAAAAATCGCCAGATCTGGCAACAGTAAGGCGCGCCATTCATAAGGGCAAAATGTTCAGTGAAATCATCTAAAGGCGCCGCAAAGTTTTGTAAAGCAGTCATATTTGTCTGCATGAATTTTATTTAATCAAAAACTTACATCGTTCTAATAATTATTAATTAAAAACTGTATATCTTTCCATTTAAGTCGAATCTGCGTTATTTAAAATGGAGGATCTTCAGATTTTCTCGTTTTTGCCTAAATTTCGGTGAAAACAAAGCAATAAATGAACAATTAACAAATATTATTGTTTCGTTATTTAAAATGGAGGATCTTAAGATTTTCTCGTTTCTGCCTAAATTTCGGTGAAAACAAAGCAATAAATGAACAATTAACAAATATTATTGTTTATTTTAATAGATTTAACCAATATTTTAGTATTATTTGCGATATTTTTTTAGTTTTAAAATATGGTATTTTATAGCGGTGATTGATTCTGATGACAATTACTAAAATTCTGATTACTATAAGCAGAGTTTTCATAATGCATTTTAATATAGATGATTCAGGACCATAAATTTTTGATGATGATAAATGCTTGATAACAATATCCGTAATTACAATAAGTGGCTTCTACTGTATTTTGAATTCTGTTAAACAATGTAAGTCATAAATTTATTTCTAATGATATCAGCCATCAGTTTTTTTGTTTCAGTCCATTAGTCTTAAAATTTTATATTAATGTAATATTGATCATTTTTCATATACAGTAAAACCTTGATTTTATGGACTTCAGATTTTACGGATACCATCCCAAAAAATAAAATAAATAATATTAATACAATATTTGCATAAACTGTCTATAGTATAGTTACATCCAGCATTTCGTATCTGTACTGGTGCATGTAAAATAAAGCACTCATTTATTGCATAATGCGTCATTTTTAATTTAATTTAAAATACTCTATGTAAAATAATACAGCTTTTAGGCATAAGCCACATTAATTAGTACAAGTATATTGAAAATGCTAATTAATGTTTATAAAAAAATGTTACTTTGATTTTACGGACCAGTCTTGCCCCCTATAGTTCCGTAAAATCGAGGTTTTACTGTATTTGTTAACATAATATGAAAATATTGCCAATTAAACCAATTATTGATAACACTTCTGATAGATTCAACATGAATAATTTGTGCATATATCTGATCTTTGAAAATAAAAATTGAAAAAATAAATATAATTGCATTAAAGAACATTAAGTTTAATTTAATTAAATGATAATAATGTTTTTATACAAGATGGAAGAAAAGTCTGTACCCTTCCAAATAACATGATAAATATCATAGATTTCAAAAATCTGTTAATGCCAATTAAATAAGAAGTCATGGGGGCCTTCAAATGAGCTGATTATGTAAATGAATAAAATTGCAAATCTTCTCACATAAAGTTTCATAACAAATATGGAAAAATTTCCAATTACAAATGTATTCAGCATTCAATTCTGAATACTTTAAAAACTTCATCAAAATTGAATGAATGTTTTGCTCAAAAATGAATTGAAAAATTTTTTACATGCAAAAGGTTGATAATTCTTTCTGACATGTACAAACCAATACCAAAACATAATATCCCAAATCAATAACTTGAACACACAGAGCCTAATCAACAAGAAAAAACTAATCAAGGATATGCTCAAAATATCTTTCACCAGCACCCAAGTACAATTGAGCACGATGTTAAATGGAGTTCCTCACAGCCTTTAGAGTAGAGGTGGGCAACCTCTGGCCCGCAGGCCACATTATTTTATTATATCTAATACCAACGCTATGTATACTTACATATCTGTACCTTTTCTCTTTTTTAAATAAATACTATTATTATCAATTGTTTTTATTTTGGCCTGTGGCCCACCATAAATTTTTCTATACAGCCCTCTACAAAAAAAGGTTGCCCACCCCCACTTTAGAGTGTCAATAGAAATCTCTGTATTACCAGTAATGATGCAGTCTTGAAGATCCTCTACTATTATTATGCAAGAATGAAGGTTGTTGTGGCGTCAAGTTGCTGTTTGTGAGCTTTAGACATTTTAAGAAATTGATGTATGGTAGATCTGTTTATGCTGAGGGATGCCCTTCCAGATAAAGTCAAGTTGCAACATCAATCTTTTCATTACAAACACCATAGCATATGATCATGGCAGTCATTTCATTAAGTGTGTACTACTAAGCCATTATGCTATACATATATATTGAATTAAGCATGTTTGAATGTGGCTTTTTATGCCAATTGAGAGAAAGATGATGCTGTTTTGGAAACCTCCAGAAATTTTAAGAACCAGATGTGGAAGGGTGTGTGACATGAGTTTTAGGTAAAAATGTTTTTGCCATTTTTGGGCAAACTATTAATCCAATTTTGAACTTTTTTTAAAGTGTTCAGAATTGGAAATTTTTCTTTGTTTGTTATGGTTTATGTGAGAAGATTTACAAGTATCTTCATTTGCATAATCAGTTCATTTGAAGGTCACTATCAGGTAGCCTTCCCATGAATCCTATTTGTTGGCATTAACAGATTTTTAAAATCTATGATATTTATAAAGTTATTTGTAGGGGTACAGACTTTTGTTCTGTCCTGTATAATTTCTTCTTTAAAAATGATTGGAAATAAGCATGTACTTAATAAGTAATAAGGTTGTTAAATGAATTTTAAAGATTTTTCTTGAACAATTACTTGAGAATTATCAAGCAATTTATAAAATTTTTAATTGATTGAATATTCTGAATTACAAATTTATTTGAATAAATAAATGGATAATGATTAATAATGGATATTTAATTATGTTAATTTTATCATTTTCTTACAATATAGAGATGATTTTCAGTATTGCTACTTGTTAGCTACAGAATTCAAATACACATAAGATATAAACTTTCATTCTGATGATTTTGTCAAGAGTATTATTTTTATGCTATTTTGATGCAATATATAAAAGTTATAATCTGAAATTTTATATTAAGTATTTGACTGTTTTAAGCATGGAATATACATACAGTATTATTTCTTATTTCTGTTGATGTAGATCAGGGGTTCCCAAAGTGCAGCCCGCGGGCCAAATGCGGTACTCAAACCCTGCAAATGTGGCCCGCAATGTCAGATCATCCACCATTTTGAATTCATAGAGATAAATTTATCTCTATGAATTTTATAATTTATCTCTATTTATTTTTTATAAAAATGTAAATTATCATATTATAATTAAAAATTGTTCAGTTAAAAAAATACATGTATAAGTACTTCCAAATATGTTTTCAATATGCAAAAAAACTTTCTCAATCATGAGTATTAATAAGTCCAAAAATTGAGATCAAATTAACTGAAGAGCATTTACAAGCGGTGTTAAGAATACATCTATCCGAACCAAGGCTCAATGATATTATTAAGAGAAAACAATAACTGCACAAGTCACACTCTTCAAATTGATGAATTTATTATTATTTTTATTTTTATTTTTTAAACTATTTAGTTATTTTTGTTTAAAATAACGCATTTCAAAAATAATTAAACAGTTTGTAATAAAAAGTAATTATTGTCATAAAGAACGATTGTTATAAAATTAGTATAAATCTTTCCATTTTGTCTAACTTTTCATTGATTTGAATGTATTTTTCCATAACATTTCCTTTTTTTCATATACAGTGAGTGTAAAAAGTATTCATACACCTCAACATATGGGGGAAAAAAGATCTGCTTGTTTGTTTTTCCATGAAATTTATTTTCAAATTTTATTACTTTGTTCTAGAATCTTTTGTTTAAAAAACTGTTCTAATGTTGAGTAAGTATGTAACTGAAGATGGTATTGAGAAATGCCGAAAGCGTTTTTACAGTTTCTAATAAAACCCATTCCTACACACTGCTAGTTGTGCTGTATTGTGTTTGAACTATATTTAAATTGGTGATAAGCACTTTTGTGTTTTAAAAGAATTTTAAATTTAATAACTATAGTGTTTTCAGCTACATTATAACAATCTTCATCAGTTAGCAATATTGAATTATAAACTTTATGTAATTTCAAATAATCTGTTCTAGAATTATAATTCTGAAATTCAAAAAATGTTTTCTTACAATGTTGTCATTCTCTGCAGCAGATTAAACTTCTTTTTTAAAAAATCAGAATTGTTCTCCTAGAACTACATGCTATAACATATTGCTGCTCCAATTCATAAAAAAGAAAAAAAATTGATTTTGAAATTTTATTGTTTTGAAAACAATTTCTTCATAGATCTTTATAGTATAAATCCATGCCTTAGAGACATTTTCTGTTAGCTGCTCATTTATTAAATTACTATATTAAATGCATTACAATAGTTCAGTGGATTGATTTTATTATTCCTTCTTTCTGATTGCTGCATGACTTTACTACTATTGCTTTCCATTTTGTCTAAATTGTGTTCATAAAATTTTTTTGCTAACATAGCTGCTGTCTATCTCACTATTATATCATATCTATGCTCATTTAATCTATCTTGTAAATTTCTTTTTGGTAACTCATATGTATTCTTCATTCTTTTTTAAATTCTAGTTATACATAAGAATTATTAAACATTTTGTGTTTAGATACTTAGCTGATAGACATTTCACAGATAAATATTTGACCAAATGGATAATGAGCTAACAAACATTTGGCTGAACAAACAATTTTCAGAATAAGCATTCAGCCAAATGGACATATAACTTTCTTAATTTTTATTTATTTATTTATTTTTATTATTTTCATTTTTTTTATTCTTATTTTCTGTACTTTTTATTTTTTTTATATATTCTTTATAATATAATTGATTTATAAAGCAAATAATATAACAGCCCCACTCTATTTTGAGCATAAACGATAGAAATTGCATGATACTCTATTGCGATGCAAAAGTACAATAAATTTGAGGGGGACACTCTGTAATATATAAAATTTGAAAGGGCACCTATGTCTGGAACTTCTTGCCATGCTATTTTATGGGAGTTAGGCTTAACAATTATATCAGATGGGACAATTGATAATTTCAAATTTTATCATATATTGCAGGAGTCATCACAAAATTTATTATATTTTCCTATTGTGATAGGGCACTACATAATTTCCGTCACATATGATCAAAATTGGATGGAAGCATTTATATCATTTGTTTTATAAAGCAATTATATCACAAAGACTAAATAAAAATAACAAAAAGAAAAAAAAATCAATAAAAATAAAGGAAGAAATAAAAATAAGAAAATTGACAAAGCTGAATGTCCCATTCAACCTGAACATTCATTCTACTAATTGTCTGTCTGGCCAAACATCTGTCATCTCAATATCTGTTTGATCAAATGTCCATTGATTTTTATTGATGATTTGATTGAAATCATCCATCAAATATCTGTCAACTAAGTGACTGGATACCTTTTTTTTCCCTTCATCATAATTATCTCTTATCATTTCTTAAAATTCTAAATATTGTAGGATCTCTCCTTCATGCTAAACTGATTTGTAATGCCTTTGCTGCTTTTATTTTGCCCAAGATGTATTGGCATTTATTAGCTAATCTCTAATTCCTCCATTGGTCATTATTAATCTTCTGCCTTTTCTTCTCTATACTCTTTAGGCCTTCTGCATACTCTTCTGGCCCTCTGCATAGATTGAGCATGCATAGGCAATACCATGCATGCAGATATTTGATGGATGATTTCAATCAAATCATCAATAAAAACCATTTTGACATTTGATGAACATTTGATCAAACAGATATTGCGATGATAGATGTTTGGCCAGACAGACAATTAATAGATTAAATGTTCAGGTCGAATGGACATATAGCTTTTTCAATGCCATGCATGCTCAATGTATGCAGAAATATGTATGTATCTTTATATGTATGTGAGATGCAAATTACTCTCAACTTATATACAAATTTATTGATAACATTAACATCAGTAATAAAATGTAGAGATTAATTTGTTTACTTTGATTAATAAATTGGATGTAGGGCAATGACCTAAGTGTAGGATAGTGTAGAACAAGATGAGATAAATTGGAAAATTCCTGTATTTCTGAATGAATGACAGTCTGCTTTTATTATTACTGTTTCTAAATATAAAGATGAATTTAGGTTTATAAAATAGGCATGTTTGTAGGTTTGCCTTTTTATTACATTGTTACATTGTAACGTTTCTGACAAACATTCTAAACTTTTAAAATATAAACTTTTGAAACATAAATGTTAAAAATACATGAAGCAGTTATCCAATGGATCAGATATGCATTTCGGCTTTATTTACGCCCTCTTCAGTCTTTTTTCCCAAAGGTAACTGCAATAATTTACATAATAATACAATAATGAAAATAAAGAATAATATGACTAAAATATTAATTTATAAAAAGAAAATTTTACTTTAATATTAACAGAATAAATTTAAAATTAAAACAATCCAGAAATTAAAATAACTTTCAAAACTAAATTTAGAACTGCTATTACGTTACTATTCCAATTTTTATCGCAATTATACATAAATCTTGGATTAGGCAATATATTATTTAAATATAATTAAATTAGGCACTAATTAAAAAGGGAAACATACAAAGATGCCTACCGCAATTATACATAAATCTTGGATTAGGCAATGTATTATTTAAATATAATTAAATTAGGCACTAATTAAAAAGGGAAACATACAAAGATGCCTAATTTAATTATATTTAAATAATACATTGCCTAATCCAAGATTTAATCGTTTTAATGTTTATGTAGATTTATTATAGCATTTTATAACTGCTTCAAAAGTATCATCGTTTCAGTGTTATGCACTCATTCAACAGCTATGAAACTATGTATTTGATTGGATGATTGCCTAATTTTGAACAAAAAATTTTCCAGTTTATATACTTAATATCTAATTATATAGTGAAAACTTAAGTGGTAATTTATATTGATTACTTTAAATTTTTTTGATTCTGTATATCCTGATTTTATTCTAATGTTGAACATAAATTTTTACACTATTTCACACATGTTTACTGAATGGATAGTTATCAAGTGAAAATAACTTGTATTTATATTACTCAAATTCAGAAACAAAAAAAAACAAATATTTATTAAATATAATAGACATATTATGATAAGTTTTGTTTTTAACAATTTCACACACACAGATATTACAGGTACAATCCAAAATTAAACATATTTGCAATATTCCTAGGCAAATATGTTTGCTTTTGCATTGTGCCTGTTGTGTGTTTGTGTGTATGTATGTGTGTGTGTGTGTGTGTGTGTGTGAAATTGATTAAAGAATGTTTTATTTAGTTAATTGTATTTGTGTGTAGGTGTGTGTGTGTGTGTGTGTGTGTGTGAAATTGATTAAAGAATGTTTTATTTAGTTAATTGTCTATAGGAATCAGTTATTTACATAAAGAATATATAATATAATTAAAAATTTCAAGTATAATTTTAAGAATTGAAGTAAAATAAAAATTCATTCTTAAATATAATGCAGCATATTTAAATAATTAGCAATATATAATAGTAAATAGTAATTAGCAATATTGTCAGACATAATTATTTGTGATTTATTTATTGCATTGAAATATTTCTTCATGGAATTATAGTCTTATTTAATTCCAATACAAACAGGATATGTATGAATGAAATTGCTTTATTTTTTAATAAGTTATGTCAATTATAAAAAAAATTTAACTTTTCAATTTATTTTTATAGTATCAAATGATGATGTACCAGAAGTAGCTTTGAAACCAAGTGTGCTGTCGACAGTTGCAACAGTTACGGATCAAGGTGGAAAACTTGGTCTTGGAAAAAATAAATGGATTATGGCAACATATAATAATTATCAAGTAAGATTATAAAAAAAATTCAGGATACAATTATATGGTAATAACTTTACTATATTTGAAAGTTTTAATTAATGATTAATAATACATTCAAGAATTTTATCTGAGTAAAGTTTTTAAAATTTTTTTGATTGTTTATTGATATTATTTATTGATTTAAGATATTAAAAGTAAAATTTGTTTAAAATATATTTGTTAAATATTTTTCTTGCAATAGAGAGAATTTTCAAAAATATAAAAGTTTTCAATTATCAATTTTAACTTATTTAAATAAACTCAGTTGTCAGTTATACAAAAAAATTTTTTCAAAATTTTTAAAAGTTTGAATTGTATGATTTTATAATGATGATATCATAATACATTTGGATCAAAAACTTGTTATTTAGAATATAAGTGAAATTTTGTAGGTCGTAAATTGTTTCAAACTAATAATAAGTAAGGACATAGTCGTGGGAATCAGGAATGTGTCCAAATATAACTTATAATTGAAATGATTACTTTCCAACAGTAGAGTATATAAGTATGAAAGAAAAGTAACATTCAAATAAAGAATTAATAATTTAAACATTCAATTTTTTTCATTTAAAAAAATGCACTTTTTAAAAATTCATGTATATAACTGTTTTATTTGCAAAAACATTTCATATTACAATAAAATATTTCAAATTTTATTTTCCGTTTATAAAATGTCATAAAATTATAATAAACTAAAATTGCGTAGAAATTTTTAAAAATTATAAGAATTCTTCAGTCATTATAAAAAATTTATGTATTTAGGCATAGGCTTGAAAATGTTAATTAATTGATTAATCCAATACATTACTATTACAATCAAACTCTGTTTAATGTTGCTCCAGTTAACATTATTTTGTTCTTATGTCATAAACAAACCAATTATTAAAAAATTTATTTTTTAAGGCAACAGAATCAAAGAAAATTCATCTTTGTTATTATATTTCTCTAGATAAGAGACATAAAACAAAGTGGAAATTTAATATTTATAGGAAATGTGCTAACTACATTATGAGTTCTAATTGAAGTGTATAATACTGACTGTGAACATAGCATACTAGTATAATTGTTATATTAGCTATACTATAGAAAAGGAAATTATTTTTTTTTTTATAACAACACACTGCATAAAAATGATACTGTAATAAAATAATATAATGCAATAAATGATGTGGTATTTTAATAAAATATTAACTAAAATGAAATGAGAGTGTTGTTGTTCAAACAAATACTTTCTGCCAGTTAATCATGGATATATTCCTTTTATTAAAAAATAATTTCGTTTATTCATAAAATATGATAGATAAGTCCTATAATAGTTGGTTGGATTGGTCCTATAGAAATGGCTTGCTTTTCATCCAGAGGACTCAGAATTAGATCCAGGTCCATATTTCAAAAATTTATATGAAAGATTCAGGCTTGATTCTTTAATCTATCTTTTACAATCCAGCTGACCTCATCATAGGTATAACTATGATGGGAGTCAGCTGGGGTAATAGCAGAACCAAACTAGGCCTGTGGTTTGCCTAGTTTGGTTCTGCTATTTAATAATCAGATGATTGGAAAATGGTGTTAAAAATTTTATTAAAGGCAATATATAGCTTAATGACAGGAATTGGCCAGATAGTTGCATGGTAAATCACTTGCTTAAATACCTTGGAGGATCTAGATTCAAATCTGGGTCCCATATCTCCAATTTTTCAGAAAGAGAAGGATAGGAATCAATGAGCCCAGTCCATTGATCCCTATCCTTCAGTCTTCCAGTTGATCACATCATGAGTTTGACCAGTCTGTGATGATCTGTAAAAAGGGGCTGCCATCAGATACAGTATATCCCATGTGCAGTATGGCAGCTTAACAAAAATTAACCTAATGACAGGCTAACAAAGCAAAGGGAATATGTATTGTTAGAAACAGAGCTAAAAGTGGTGCACCAATGTGAACATATTGTAGATATTATACCTTCCAATATCAGAAAGCACTTTAGGAAGATAATTTCTTCTAACATTGGGTGTATAGTGTTTTTGGTTTTTTTTTTTTAATTAATATTGTTTCAGTTAATAATTTTCAGGAATCTTGATGTTAAATGAGGTATAATTATTTTATTTTTTCAATAAAATCCATGTTCAATATAAATAGATCTGACATTTTCTCATTTACGATTATTTTTAAATTTTTCTATAAACAATTTATATTATATTCCACATTAATTTTTAGATTTAAATAATTTTAATATTTCAGGTTATTCATTTTAATAAGTCATCTCTCATGGTTAGTCTTATAGCATCAGCAAATGCTAATACAGGTAAATTATTATTTTTATTTTATTTTACTATTAAAAAACTTCATTTTCTTTAAGTTTCTATTTTGTTTAAAATAGTTAAATTCCTTTTAAGTTCCTACAAAATAGGAATTTAACTATTTTAAACAAAATAGGAACTTAAACTTTTTGTTAATTCTAAATAATAATATAGTTATTATTTAGAATTAACAAAATCAGATTTTTAGCTTTTGAAATATATCTTTAAAAAATATTGTAAATATGGCAGCTTAGATAATCAGAATTATTGTAAAATTAGAATGAACATTTGTATGGAATCAGAATTTAACAACAATAAATGCAATTCATATTAATTGTATACATGAATAGTAAACTTGCTATATTGTAAAATGCATGAAATCTTTAAAAAAAAATGTCATTTGTTCTACATTTAACACTTTCCCAATGAGTATTCAAATCTTGTAGGGATCCTAATGGTGAGGATCCCTCTGTTGTTTTTAATTTTTATTTGTGATATTAAAGAAAATTTCCATTTTAAGTTTGGATATTTGAGGAATCAAAATTGACACACACAGTTTATTATCCACTTTTATATTTCTGATTTGTTAGGATGGGTTAACTGAATTTGGAAATTTTTATCAAATTTGATAATACAGTACACTCCCGAGTATCCCGTCCAATGTGGCGGAAGGGCAGGCCGGATAACAAAAAAGCCGGACAGGCCGGAGTTCTATTGTATTTGTTCAGGTACTTCTCTTTGGTTAAGAGAAAAATGTTAAAGATCTCTCTCTAATAAAGGAAGTTGTTTTTGTTAAACGTCATCTCTGTTCTATCTGCCGACTCTCATTACCCATCCTTACGCGTGTCGCTCACTGCTGTTTAGGCCAACGCCTGTCAACATCGTCCTCGGGCCTGCGGGCTTCACACAATGAATAACGAGCAGAACACTGCTCTTTTCCTGTCACAACTTGTATTTTGCACACAACACGTAGGAGGATCGTAGCAGCGCCCGCTTCCATTGCCTTTGCAATGTTGCTAATGCAACACCTTGCCTTCCTCATTTAATTACATAAAAGAAAACCAGGCCGGTTAGTCCGAACCGGATACTCAGGAGTGTACTGTATACAAAAATAAAAGTTGCTGAAAATTTTTGATCAAATATTTCCATAAATTTTATTTGTTATTAAAATTGTTTATTGATGTAATAATATATATTCATTAATCTATAATTATTTAGAATTTTTTTAAATTATGAATTTTAATGATTTTTTAGTTGTCAATAGAGAGTGAACAGTTTAAACAAAGCTCAAAATCATATACGGTAAGCGCCGCTTATTAGAATCACGTTGGTCATAGCCATTTTGATTCTAATAACTGGCGATTCTGTAATGTGGCGATTTTATTACTGCATTTGTTTTGTGGTTTACTTTAATGTTATAGGAAAATAAAAGACATAATACAGTATTTTTAGACATTTTTATTTAAAAAATCAATTATTTTTTTTGATTCAAATTATTTTCCAAAAAATTAATTTTGCTCCTAATTTTGCTGCTGCATCTCGTTGCGATACTAAATTTAAATTTAATTCCTCGTATCTTCGCAAAATTTTTACCTTTTCGTCTAAAGTCACATCTTTGCGTTTGGAAGTCATCGCAAATACAAGTACAGTAAAATAATACAGTACAGCACAATAATAATAAAATCAAAACCAAAATTGAAATTTCTCCGGACACTAGCTGACTTCCAGCGCCCCCTGAGAAAACTCTCTTCCCTTTATTTTTATTCTCTCAACAGTAACGAATTGTTCGTAACCAAAAATTTTTAAGTTTAATTTGATTGGAGATTTGTTTGCTGTCAAAAATTCCTGAATTTAAGAATCGATAGGCTATATTAGAGTGTTTGTTGGGTGATTTTTTTTTTCTGCTAAAGGACTAGGTTGATTCACTAAACCGAAAACGTGATTCTAATAAACGAAAATAAAATCATTGAATTTGCTGATTTGTTTCCGTTCTACTAAATTTGATTCTATTACACGGCTGATTCTATTAGCCAGTGATTCCAATATCCGGCGCTTACTGTATTATGGTAGGAGATAAGTGAGTAGGGTTTCAAATAACATGAAAACAACTGAATGTACAAATCAGCTGATTCAGTATTTTTATTTCTGGAAGCTGTTTTTATCATTTTCTTATTTTTTGTTATATTTTATAATGCCATAAATTTATATATAATGAAATGTCCATAATATATAGACATTTCAAATTTTTGTATTTATTATTTGTTGCATATATTGTACAAAACTTATAAATAAACAATTACTTATAAAATCATAGGAAAGTGAAATGGCTACATGCTGCAGGTGTTCTGAATCATATATAATACAAAGATAAAGAAAAATTTTCATCAAAATTTGGATTAACCATAAATTTATTAAATTTAATAGTCTTAATGATAAGACTATTAAATTTAATAAATTTATGATTTAACTGTTCCACATGCTTGAGTCAACTGTTCTACATTTAGACATACAAAATGTACCGTATGCATCAAACCATTGGGAAAGTGTTAAGGAATATTAATTTGTTTATCTTTGTAGGATTTATAGTCATTTCCACATAAAGAACAGAGCCGAGCTACATGTTAGCCACCCTTTTTTTCCTCCGCCGAATATGTAGTTCCAGATAAATGTGTGTTATATGGTGATTAATCAACCCAAACTTAATATAATTATTTAAACTACATTTTTCACCTTATTTTATGTTATAAGGAAATTTATAGTATAAAAATTATATTGTTTTGGCCTTTGAAAATTATCCAATCACGATACAGGTTTTTGTTTTGATAATGGCGGCCGTTGAACCAAGTATGGCGAAATTGTCATTCGTTCCTTATAACATAAAATAAGGTGAAAAATGTAGTTTAAATAATTATATTAAGTAATGGTGGCCGTTGAACCAAGTATGTCGAAATCGTCATTCGTTCCTTATAACATAAAATAAGGTGAAAAATGTAGTTTAAATAATTATATTAAGTTTGGGGTTGATTAATCACCATATAACACACATTTATTTGGAACTACATATTTGGCAGAGGAAAACACGGGTGGCTAACATGTAGCTCGGCTCTGTTCTTTATGTGGAAACAACTATAGTGTGGAAACGACTATAGTACATTTTGAAAAAAAAAAAATTTATTTAAATTAATAATAAAATCTTTAAATATAGAACTCCTCACATTTTACATATCACATAAATTACTGATTATCACTATTTTAATAATTATAGATTTATTAAATATTATACTATACAATATTTAGTAACGTTACAATGCTTTTTATAATTAAGTATATTTTACTTACAGTTCTATTACAGGATCCAAATTTTCCTTATAAAACGTTTTCGATCTTTCTAGGAGACCCTCTTCAGTATTCTACATACTTTTCATAATAAATATAGTATGAAAATGTTTGAATATTGCATCTTTGTGGCCAGACTTAATACATTTACATACTTTTCATGATAAATATAGTATGAAAATGTTTGAATATTGCATCTTTGTGGCCAGACTTAATACATTTACATATTTCTATGTAGTCTTTTAATGTTAAATTTTGAATAATTTTTATTTATGAAATCCTAGTTTGGGACAAAATAAATTACAATAATAAATGATTTATCAGTTTTTAAAATTCATCAAAATGTCTGCTAATTAAATGATATTATGCTTGTAATTAATAGATTTGGCCATGAATATTAGTATAGAATAATGAATTTGTATTATCATATGTATAAAGATGAAATTTGTCTCTCAGTTAAATTTTAATATGAAATATTTGATTAAAAAATTTGTTATTAGGAATGTTGCTGAATTTGGAGTTTGAATTAGACACTCTTATACAAAATTTGAAAACAGCAATTGATGTTGCTTAATCATCATAAATGTACAAGTATGTATCATATTCAAAATAATTATAAAATATAAATATATAAGAAGAAACATTAAACTGCAAGCACTTTTTAGTGCTTGCAGTTTAATAGTTTAAGTATTAAAATTTTGCAGTTTAGTATTTAATTAAAAAGCATTTTTTCAAAATTTGAATTGTATTACTTTGAATATTTATCAATATACCTAATTCTGTTTTTACATGAACTTTTTTACATGATTTTGATTTAACATGAATTAGAAAAAATTTCATTCTCTTTTTACACAATTTAGTTTGATTTAGCATGATCAACCCAAATTCTAGGAAAAATTTTTTTCATATTACAGTGAATGCAGAGTTTGAATTGCATTATTCAGTTCCATATTTAATTATTGTTGGTTCAAATTAGAAAACAAATTTCTAGGGAATTTCCCTAATTATATGTATTTTTTCAATAGGAAATTTGTTTTGTCTGCATTTTGAGTTTGGTGTTTAAAGTGAAAAGTATCTTTAGGGAATTTCCCTAATTATTTGTATTTTTTCAATAGGAAATTTGAGTTTGGTGTTTAAAGTGAAAAGTATCTTTTTGATGTTTAATAGTATAAAAATTTTAATAAAAGTTAAAATAAATGCAGATATAAATTTATTAATTTTGCTGAAAAGTCAATAAATGATAAGTTATAATTTTCAAACCATTTTATCAAACATGATCCTAGTTCTTAACAGCCCTAGCCAAAACACTAATACAACCATTAATAATCAAATTCATTCTTAAAACTACTGAAATATCAGCACCACAGGAGACTAATGCTAATTTTGTTTAAGAGATCACAGAAAAAAATTCACCAATAGATATTTTAGATATTTCTAGTAATAGTAAGTACAATATTGCTTTCTTATGCAAACATTTCTGTTTATTGTCAGAAAGTGACAGCAAATAAAATTTTGTTGTGTGTAACTCATATTATTCTGTCTAATTTTTTTTTTATGAATTAGTAGCATGCTATTTTTCTTTTCAAATGATAATTTACTTGTATATAAAAATGTATTATATAATGTACAATCTTTATGAAATAAAAAGTGCAAGCATGTAAAAATGATGAGGATGTGATTTTTCATATGATTTATTATATTTTTGGTTTCAGACCTAAAAAAATTGGCAATCTACTATTTTTCCATAGATACAGTATATTTTTTTACACGTATTCTTCAGGAACATATCTATTGTGTAAAAACAGAATTAAGTGCTCACCTTTATGTAAACATTTATTCATTTTTCATTTATATGAATGCAATGACTAAATATGCTATAGATATTTTTTGTTTTAGTTAAAAAACATTAAAAAATTGTTTTAAGGATTTATTTAAAGTTTCATTATGTATTTATAGTAAGAAAAGATACATTATGGATATAAGTATGCAGTTTTTATTTGAAAATGGACTACTATAGCAATATTTAACTATTGTCCTATATTGAGATCTATTTGATATTGAATTATAGTGTAATTCAATATCTTTTATGAGTTGATATCACTTGTAAAAAGTCTGTTGTTTATATCTGTATTTAATTTTTCTTATTTTTCTTAGGACAAATTAAATTAATAATTCAATCTCTTATTTTACAGTCCCTATTATTATTTTCTGAGATTTTCTGATTTAGTTGCTTAAATTTACTCAATGGTGATTGAAATTACAATACTCAGATATATCCTCAGTGACTCTATAAATTTATATATTCTCTATCAAATTACATCAAATTGTTCTCATATTTTCTCCATTGTCATTTTCCTTCTCTTGTAGTTACATCCTTAATGTCTGAATTTGTTTGAGCTTCAATCCTTGCATGCCTTGTCCAGAATATATCTTTTTATATCATTGTAAATATTTTGCTTCTGCTAATCACGTGACTCTAAATATATTGTAAAATTTAAATACTTTAGCATTTCCCATTTAGTGGTTTGTGAAAAATATCTTTTTTGTGTCTGTCATGTTTTCAATTAGTATTTTGTGTGCATATTTACTCTTTTCTGAAAGCAGATTTAGAAGACATAAATTTGAATTATTAAAAAAATTTTATGCAATTTTATCAAAATTTTTAAACTTCATAAAAAATATAAAATTATTCAAATTATCAATAGAAATTAATGCATTGATATTTATAAAAGTGTTTTTTTATATTATTTGAATCTTTTTTATAATACAACAAAATATTGCAAATGGAATTTTGCTATTGCAATTATTAAAAACTTTATGGAATTATAATTTGTTTAAATATATTTCTTTTTGTTAATTGTATTTTCAATTAATTTTATTATTATAGTTTTGTTATATCATAAATATCTGATTTATTTTCTTATTAATAAACTTGCTTTTATATTTTTTAATAATTATATTATATAAATGAACTTTTATATTATTTATGAAAATTAAAAATACCTATTGTTCCTTCTGGAATATCCAACTCCCATTTTATTTTTGCTTTTGAAACACCATTTTTCACTCAATCTATTATATTTAGTTTCTCGTTAATAGTTGTAAAGAGGTTAACTCTGACCTATTCTCTATTATTTTGTTATGCTCTTTTATTTATCATTATTTTTCAATATTTAACATATTTTATTTTAGTTTAAGAGTTGACTGACTTCCACATTTTCTGTCTCAGTAGTTCGCAATCGCATGTTACGGAATGGACAGCTGTCTTCCGACTGAGCTTCCCCGGCTAATGATGTCATCTAATCTAAATAAGTTTTACCACTGAGCCAATATGAGAATATAAGAATGATCTCTTATCGATGTTTTGTTCCGTATATAATTAAATTGTAGAGGATGACATGAATTGATTACTCTGTAAGCTAATAAATTTGCTATTGTGATGTGACTTTATGCAAATGATCCGAGATCAGGATTGTAAGTCACGAGATATAAAAACAGAAGCAACCAACGATACATGGGGTGTTGTATTGAGCCAGAACTGGAATTTCTGGCATTCCAGTTCTGTCATTCAAATTTCTTGAATGTCAGAACTGGAACTTCACCAGAACTGACATTCAAATTTCTTGTTAAGGTCTACAATTGCTTGAAGTTTGTATCGGTGGTGAAGGTATTAGAATTTAAGTAGTATTTAAGGCTATATTTATTGTGAATAACTTGATTTTTGGATCTGAATTTTGATTAAATAAGTTTTTGTTCATTAATTGATTGTTGCTTTATTATTGTTTTAATAACGCTTTAATTAACACTTTTTTAAGTGTTTTGAGTCTAATAAATTTATATTTTTTGTTATTTAACTTGTTTTGAGAATTTATTAAATTTATTAGTATAAGTCTCTAACATTGTTTGTTGTTTTTGATCTAACACTTAATTGATACTTCTAGTTGTAAGTTTCTGGTTGTTTTGTTTTTACCAGTTAAACATCAAGTTTTGATTTAGATTGTTTTGGATTTAATTTTACTATGTTCTAAATTAAATATAAGACCTGAGCTCAGGCCGAACTGTGGATTTGCAGAGTCATTAGACCGTTAGGTTAATTATTATTGTATTTATTTAGTTATTATTGGTAATTGTTAGAATTAGTGACTTTGCAGTTGGCACCCAAATAGGGAGCCCTCAGCCACCAACAACGCATCCTGTTTCTCCATCTTTTAATTGTTGCAATTCTTGTTGTTCAAGTAATCCTAATAACAGCTGACAGCCACATCGTCAACAACCTGTTCAGTTATTACCAGTGGTTGATCTCGCCGTCAGATATTGTGAAGCCTATTGTCCAAGTAGACCAGAAGTTATTATTTTTTCCCCTAGTCTGTCCAATGAGGAACAGGTGATTGAAGAAAGGAGAGCCGCAAGACAATATTGCTTGCAAAGATGCTCGAGGAATTATGAAGCCTGTGGAAACAATGACTAGGGCCCCTTTTGGTTTCTCAGCATTGTTTTTCTAGGGAGAAGTGATATAAGGTTTATAAGAAAATTTGTTTTTATTAAATTGAAAATTCAACAAATAGTGATTCAGTTACCTGGCTCTTGGAGTGTGCCATGGAGGTGGTATGCCGGATGCCATGTTGGAAGTCATATACTCTTGCCAGCAAAAATGTTTTTGTAGAAAGTGTTAAAATTTGGAGGTAATAAGATTTATATTAATTTAAATGTGTGTATTCTAACAAGAAAAATGTAGGAGACCTATTTTGAAAGAATAACCAAGTTTTATTATTTAAGAATGTTTGACACAGTTGCCGATATGAAAATCAAGTATAAGCATAAGTACTGTTGGTAGCTGGCGTCCGTACTTCCTTCTCGTTCTGGACTTTTTGTCGGCGCGTGGTGCTCATGTAAAGTTTTCTGTGGCAGTGGAGTTTACATGGTGTGTTTTGTCCGGATTTGTTTTATGGACTTTGTATAGTACCGCTGTCTTGGATATTTATCTTTTAAAAGGAACTATTTATTGTGTTAATACTAATTCCGTAAGTTTTAAGTTGTTATTACAAGTTTTGACTAATAAAAGGTCAGTTATTTATAGTATGGATGCTGTTTTTCTCTTCTTGGACTGGCTGATACAAATACAGATTAAGATAGAAATTACTATCCAGACTATTCCTAAACAGTCAGATACGAGGGATCAGTACTCTGGCGAAGCTTTAGGTGCAACCCTGAACTTCGCATGGTATATGATTTTCTTTTATTATTTGCCATTGTCCATTAAATAAATTAAATGTTATTATTAAAACAATAACTATATTTGTAAAACTCGCTGAAGTCATGAAACAACCACCAAAAAAACATATGTATCAGATACAAATGACCTTTCGTTTGCTTTGAATGTTGCCAATCGAAAATGTTTTGAAGTTGCCATCTGAAAATTTTTAATTTTTTTTTTCAAAGATATTTTGAAATTTATATAAATTACATCAGAATTGAAAAGAACGACATACATTTTCTAGATGTCCAAATCCGAATTACGAATGGTGCCATCGAAACAACGGTCTATAGAAAGCCAGAAGCTACACCAGTCATAATTCCAAGATGGTCAAACAAGTGGACCTACAAGAAGGCAGCATTGAAATCTTACATAAATAGGGTTGTCTCCCATTGTAACACTGATGCCTTAGAGGAGGAAGAAATGGAAAAAATCATAAAAATAGCCAAGAAACATGGATATGACAAGCCGATAATAAAGAAACTGATGAAAGAAGTTACTACAAATATATCATCCAAAATGGAAGGAAGACAGGAAACAGGCAATCAAGACACCTCTCTCCAGACCAATAAACAACAATTGAATTCGAAGTGATACCAAATTCTATGCGAGCCTGAAATACAGTTAAAAGAATCCTGAAAAAAACAGAGAAAACCAGCATTCAAAAGAGGACAAACAGTTTTTCAAGCATTAAAGAATGTTAAAGATAAATATAACCATGGTCAATCGACAGGGATGTACAGAATACTGCTAGACAATTATGACACAGGCATCACAGAAGTCTACATAGGTGCAACCCAAAGGAACCTGAAAGACAGAATAGAGGAACATAAACACGACATCAACCATGGCAATCTAACTACTGCACTAGCAAGACGTGCCTATGAAAATGACATCAATGTTAACTGGAAAGAAGCTAAAATAGTACAAAAGGTCACTGATCCAGCAGAACTCAGTACAGCAGAGAAAATAAACATTTACAGGATAGGCTAATGAGAAGTGATAATTAATGAAAAAGAGGAGGAGTCAATCTCAAATGCATGGAAATATGCCTTAAGAAAGATAACACCTGCAGGACAGACTTAATAACTTGAAAAAACACCAGGATTTAAAAAAAGCTCTGTGTTAATTATATTTTTTAATTTTAATTATTTTATGTTTTCTTTAGTTTTAGTTAAATCTATTGTTTTTGAAAAAATGTTGGTTTACTATATATATCCCGGGTAACGAGAACTTTGTGCTCAGAATACTGTAAAAAGTGAACTTTATTTTAAATTAAGAAACCGTATTCCACAATTGAATCATATAGCAGTAAGAGTTGTGTATTCTTAGAATGTCTTCAGTTCTCATCGGTTTTTACGTGTATGAGTTGAGGATGGCTAACTAATGGGCAAAAACATTACTCGTTTAGTTTAATAAAAAATTTTTTAGACAGCTGAATAGTGCTATAATTGACTCTATAATTAGTCATACTAATTACATAAAATACTGAAACCAACAATGTGGTGGGATCTGAAATGGCTGATACTATGCAATATAGTATAGATAGGGTGCATTCCAAACCTTAATAGACTAATCAGTGATGAGTAAAAAATTTCAGCAAACTGTTCCAAAGCTCAACAAGCCAATCAGTGTTGAGCTCATCAAACGGTCATCACAGTAATCGCAAGAAAAGATGGTGAGTGTGTTGACACCGGTTTACACCGTTTATCGAACATTGCGGAAAAAGTAGTTCCTATTAGATGATAAGATTTTAAAAGTTAGAAAGTGTTATAAATCATTATCATCATTGTAGTTTATGGGCAAATAAATTTTAGTGCTTTCTAATGATGCTAATGAAGTTATAACATTCATTATTGTCTTCATCACCATGTTAGCCACCGTCTTATCTCCACACTCAACAAGTCGTTCCAGAAGCATACTGATGTTGAGTTATTTCTGACATCAAAAGAGACTAATCACCGAGGAGTTATTGTTGAGGTTTGGAACGCACCCATAATTCTATCTCCAAAGTGTTGCTACCAGATGACACTCTCACGACACCATTATATTGCAGACACTGTCTTATTGTCTAATTCACAGATGGGCAACCTTTTTTTATGTAAGAGTTACATTTAAAACTTTCAAACTGAAAGTTTCAAAAATGAAGTTTTAAATGCAGCCTTTACATAGGCTGCATTTAAAACTTCATTTCATGGGCCACACATGAGAGAAAAGAAAAAACAAAATGCAGGTAAATCATAATTATTTATTCATAATCTATATACTTATAAAATACAGATTATGTATGGATGTATGTATGAAACTTTTTTATTAAATTTTTTATATTTTTCAGAAAAAGCTGATTCATTCAAAATACTGTTTATATGCAGTACGATAGTGAGATTTTCTTACTGTTTATGTAAATTGATACTCATCCTATGGACTGAAATTTAAATTTTATTCTGGACTTCAAATTAAATTCAACTTTTGGAAGAATCATTTTTCAAAAGAAACTTAAATAATTTATGCCTATAAAAAATGCTATTTAAATACTAAAATCTGATTATTAGTTTCTTTTTTGATTATTTGGTAAATGATCGGAAGAGTTTAAAAAATTAATTATTAAAAAAATTTAAAATAAATATATAAATTTTTTTAAAATTTTAATTTTTTATTTTTATTTTATTATTAAAAAATAAATTATTATTGGATCATATTTAATTCAAAATGCCAATTCAAACTTATTTTAGTACTATTAAAACAATAAAAAATGATTATTTATCTGGTCACAGATTGGATTTTTGCAATATATTCTTTTGTAATGACACTATTGAATCTTCTTACAAAAAGGATTACTTTAAAATCACAAGTTTTCATATAGTCCTGAAATATATTTTGTTATAATATGTTATATTAAAACTGATTTTAAGAATCATTTTAAGAAATTTCACATTTTAATTTAAAAGGGAAAAAAATACACAGTATAGAGTTGATTATGCAAATTAAACAATTATCCAAATCATTGCCACTCAAAAAAAATTTAAGAATTTTAAAGAAATTTATTAAATTGATATATTATAAATAAGTTATTTTAAGTTAGATTAGAGATTTTGCAAAAATATTTCTTATATATCTTTGCTATATATTTATGAAACTAATTTGAGTTAGCAATATTTAAATTTCAAATATTGTTTGGTAGTTTTGGAGATAGCTGACAGTGTGTGATCAAAAACATTTCTAATTATTTTAATAGTTTTGAATTTGCTGCTAAATGTGCTGAATTGGTAGTTATTTACTTATAATAAAATTATAAGCAATTGGTATAGTCTATTGGATAAACGTTATAGGACAAGTAGTTCTTGACTTACCACAGAGTTTTGTTCTAATATTTCCGTCTTAAGTCAAGGACTTTTTTAATTCTTGGTTTGCTTGATTTTTGTTTTAAATAGAAACTTAATTTATGAAAGTATTAACTTAAAATGATTAAACAAATCTTTCCTCACCTTCTAGTTTATTTTGGAATTTTCATCAGAATATTATTTTTCTTACTGGACATAATAGTTATGACTAGATACAATAATAAAGCTTTGTTTGCCGGCTAATGGTGATGCTGCGATGTGTAATACAAAACCAATGTGATATATGGTATGCATATGCAAGCGTCAAAGTTGAATTAGAGAATTTTTAGTAATTTCTGACTGTTGTAAACGCTGTAACTCAAGTCATAGTAAGTCAAGGACTACCTATACTGTGTCTTATTTTAGTGTATTCTGTTTGCCGGCTAATGGTGATGCTGCGATGTGTATACAAAACCAATGTGATATATAGTATGCATATGCAAGCGTCAAAGTTGAATTAGAAAATTTTTAGTAATTTCTGACTATTGTAAATGCTGTAACTCAAGTCATAGTAAGTCAAGGACTACCTATACTGTGTCTTATTTTAGTGTATGTGTTGTTGTGCTGAAATATTGGGTTCCTTAATGCATTTGTTACCAATTATTTATTTGAAGATTTATGCAGTATAGCATAGAAATAGTCTTAATTTACCATTTAAGTTAGAAATAAGATGTTACTTTAGTTACTGTGTCCACAATTTTATTATTTATAAACCATTTTCTAAATTAATTATTACAAATATTACTACTGTACTTTAAAGTATTATATCTTGTATACAGTAAATTAATTCTAGGTCTAATTACACTGTTTTTTATAAAATGAATATTCTCGTTTGTTTTGATTAGCAGAACTTTTTGGCTAACCATACAATCCCAATTAGTTAACAGAATTGATGCTCTACTACAGGGGTGGGCAACCTTTTTTGTAGGAGTCCGTATAGAAAAATTTATGGTGGGCCACGGGCCAAAACAAAAACGATGATGATGATAATTGTTTAAAAAAGAGAAGGTACAGATATGTAAGTATACATAGCGTTGGTATTAGTGTTGCAACTCTGACTAATGAGAAACTTGGGATTGCCTTTCTTTTGCAAGAAATTCAATATTTGGTGAAAGTGATGTTGCTACGCGTAAGGAGCTTTCCAAATTAGTATCGATAATACTTAATCTGTTTTTTGATTTCGTGAAATTCATTTTTGAAAAAAATTGCTCATAGCAATAAGTTCTGCCGAAGAGGACATCATTTTACATATAAAATTAATTAGATTTGGATATTTATCTTTGGAAACATGTCTCACGTAAAAATCTTGGAGAGTACCTCACAAAACTGACTTTTCAGAACATCATCTGCCTGGAGTTCAAGTCATTCCATTTGAAGGGACATTTCTACTTGCTCCACGTCCACGTCGAAAGGTTTCATGAATATTTGGAACTGATGTTCACGTGAATGGAAATCCTCAAATCTGGATGTAAATTCTTTATTTAATGAAGATAGTTCCTGTGCAAGGGCATTCTTATCGAAATTTTCATGGGCTGCTAGAGTGGGAAAATGATATGTATTTCCTGCACGAATCTGATTTTC